>JANHGB010053758.1:54491-65663 GCA_026283785.1 Coracopsis vasa
CACAGCTTCTCTGGGCAACCTGTGCCAGGGCCTCACCACCCTCACAGGGAAGAACTTCTGCCTAAGAGCTCATCTCAATCTGCCCTTTGTCAGTTTAAAGCCATTCCCCCTTGTCCTGTCCCTACAGGCCCTTGTCAAAAGCCCCTCTCCAGGTTTCTTGTAGCCTTTTTAGGCGCTGGAAGCTGCTCTAAGGTCTTCCCTTAAGGAGCCTTCTCCTCTCCAGGCTGAACAAGCCCAGATCTCTCAGCCTGTTTCCAATAGCAGAGCTGCTCCAGCTCTGAGCATCAAATACAAAAATCCTTTATGCAGCAATCATAGAATCATTGCTACTAAAAACACACCCTCACAAAAGCTGGTTTGCAGGTATGACGTTGTCCTATCTGAAGGCAAGTTGAAAGGTCCAGGTTGTTTGATTTTGTTTTGCTTTTCAAGGAGGGAAAGGAGTTTCATTTTCAATCGATATCTTAATGTCAAAGTTTGGAGTCGAAAAGACAACTTGTGACTTGAATCAATTTGAAATTACCCTGAGGGAAGAAGAAATTTTGCAGTCAAATAAATTCTGAATCAGGTGTGTTTGTATTTTGATGGGTGCAGAAGAGCACACGTGCTCTTTGGAAATACTGCTGCTGAATTCCCCTTTTTTGGTCCAACACATTCCTTCCCACCACATCAAGACCACGGTGGACATGGTGGGATGGGACAGCTACAACAGCAGTTTAGGTTTGGGGGTTGCTTCTTTCACCCCAATGGGAATATCATCCTCTCCTTCCCCTGCTGCCAATGGGAAAGGGTCCCAGAACTGGAGGTTCTGGCACTAAAGGAGACCGGGGTGGGCATGCAAAAGCAAGGGATGAGGATGGAAACAGCAAGGGGAGAAGCAAGCTGTATCGATTGGTGTGTGAAAGGCCTCCCGGGAGCCCCGTTGCTGAGAGACAGCCCTGGGAGATGTGAGGCTGGAATTAATAACTGCTCCATTGGGGCCCTGTTTGCTCTCCTTGCCCAGAGCCAGAGGACTTTGGTCGCAGCTTATCACCCAGCCGAAAGCCCCAGGAATGCAGTCACAGGCAAATGTGCATGTTCACACGACATCTATTAATCAAAGTGCTCCCCCACCCTTTAACCCTTTGCTGCTCAGGGAGTGGGGAGGAGGTGAGCATAGCTCTGCTTTATCTAAAGTCAGGGTCGCAGGAGTCCCTTTAGAGCAACTGGAGATGGGGGTAAGTCTCCTGTGAACTTCAGTTAAGATACCATCCCTTGCACTGTATCCAGGGCTTTTCTAAAATGATATCCTCAATGCCCTTCAGAATGCTTAGGGAACTGATTTTGGTACCCGCATCTGAAGACATCCGTTTTCAGTAGGAGCTAAGCATCTGACCACCTCGAAATGCCTTGAAAGTCCCAATCATTTGCCTTGAAAAATTATCACTTTTTTTCCCTTCACTCTGTTTCAAATTCCAGGCACTGTTTGCACTCACACCATGGTGGTTGTAGCTTCCCCAAGCTACCAGTGTTCCTCTGCTGCTGTGCACATCCATAATGGGATGGTCTCTGCTCTGAACAGCACAGAGCTGATCACACGCATTCTTTCTCCCCAGCTTTCACCTGGAGACACAAAACATCACAGGTAAATGGCTTTGCTGCAGCCTACAGCCAGCAGGATTTACCCCAACTTTGTGCATACCAAAGTTAGGCTCCTGTATCATCCTCTGGAAGATCCTCATGACAGAGACACCAGGTAAACATCACCTGCTGAATTAAATGTTGCAAGCTGGCCAGCACAGACATTGCTTCATTGGTTACCCTGAGATTTCACCTCATCCTTGCCAACACCATACAATCCACAGGTTGGATTAACAAGTCAATCAAACATAGACAGACACCAAAAAGACCATTCAAAAAGGCACCAGGGATGCTTCAGTGTTGCATGGTATGAGTTAGCTGGGCTCCTACAGAGGAGTGAGGTGCTTGGATGGCCTCCCAGGAACTCACAGGTGAGATAATAACACCCAACTTGCAGACGGACTCTGAGCATCTTGGATCATAGAATGAATCACAGAATCTTTTGTGCTGGAAGGGACCTTAAAGTCCATCCAGTTCCAACTCCCTGCCATGCACAGGGACACCTTCCACTAGGCCAGGTTGCTCCAAGCCCCATCCGACCTGGCCCTCTGGTGTCACGACCAAGTGCGGAGGCTGATGCTGCTCCTCCCTGTCCTCTGTCCCCTGCTCCTGGATAAACAGTGCTCAGTGATAAGGTGCCCATTTGTAAAAGGGGTGGGGACTGAGCAGCCTCAAGATGTGGTCAGTTCCACATCACCTGTTGCCACCCAGATTGGCATCTCCTCCCCCAGCACTGCCACCGCCAGCCAGGTTGGGTGACAGGGTGAGGCTGTGGCTTTTGTCACAGGCTGTATGATGGGGTGGATGACTTTCATCCTTCCCACACCAGGAAGGAGGAAGGACAGGTTTTTGCACGTCATGTTTTGGAAAGACACAAAGGTTTTTGGTTGGACCAGATGACCCTTGAGGTCCTTTACAACCTGGTATTCCATGATTCTGTGTTTAAGTCTTTAGCCCTGGGTCCTATTTATGTCATGTCAAGAAGGCGAATCATGAGCTAAAGAAGATGCTTGAATGAAGACAGAAGGCATCACCCCAGAGGTGGGATTTGGGTTATTTTTACCTGCATCTTTCTTTCTAGTCTAATTAATGAAATCTAATAGGCTTGGCTCCTAGGGTATCACAAGCCAAAGGTTCCAGGATCACAGCCACCTTCTCATGAGGGCAGGTTTCTTCTGTTAAGGACAGTGAAGGAGACAAAGGACGTTATTAGCTGTCATTTTTACACATGCAAAGTTTTGGGTTCTTCTAGCTGTCAAAGAACCAAGTGCATCTTTTGGGATTGAAACAGTTCATTTCTGAAGCATCACCACACTCTACTCTCTGTTTAGAGCCTTGAGAAATTCCCTGTTACATCCAACTGTGCCTAAAAACCTGGATTCCTTTTGAATGAAACTAATCCAAAAGATGCACTACAAGTGATAACGAGTCTTTGTTGTCTATGTGACCAGAGCAGGGCTGGCTCATATTTCCTGATGAAATATGTGCATTGTGGACATCATGTGCTCAAGACCAACCATTTGGTTACATTGACCTACTCCTACATGGCCACCCCAATAGACTGATATAGTCTTTCTTCTTGCTCTTCCACAACCTATTGCATAGGACTTTCCACATGTCTGTGCATCACTGGAAGTAAAGTGACCCAGTGGGGCCCCAACATGAAAAACAAGTGCTAATAAAGAATAACTGTATTATAGGACCCCATTCCTTAATCCTGGTGAACCAGGGCACAGAGAGAAAGAGATATGAACTGAAAATTGCATTGCAAATTCTGCAGTCCAACCAACAACCAGTAAACCAGGTATTAAGAAAGGGAAGGGGGAAAAAAATCAAGCAATTTGACACTTCTACCTCTATTACTATTCATCCAAGCCCTGACAATGAGCACACGGCACTGTCCATGCAGGTTAGCACCCCAACAGAGAATAAAACAGTTCTTGCTTTCCCTTTTCCCTGAAAAGGCTGTATTGTTCCCCAAGAGTTAACAGCAAAGCAGGTCTGCAGTTACCTGGGAATAATGGGGTGTGATTTCGGCACTAAAGACCTGGAATTGATTTTTTTTCAGGCTTTCAGCCTTAGAAGCCCCTCCCTGACTTCCTGGTAACTCATGACCAGCAGGGTCAATAGAGCAGAAATCCTTCTAAAGGGCCAATCTGTATTTGAATTATTTAAACAATGTAGTACAGCCAAGTTAAATGGGGCTTATCAAACGTTACACCTCTTAAAGCATGATTGGAGACAGAAGGATATTAGCTGCTGAATGCTCCACCGATGGCCCTGGAGAAGAGGGGTGAAAAAAAGAGGGGGGAGGAAGAATTAATGAAAGGGGGGCTAAGGCAGACTGATCTGTACAAGGAGAAGAGCAGGTGTTTGCTGTGGAGTCTGGCTAGAGATCGTCTCTTCTTCTTTTTGGAGACCCTCCCTGCCTACCCAAATCGGGGTTGGCTTTACCATCCTGCCCAAGAGAATTAAAACCCCAGACTTGGGCTGTTTGAGTGCTTCATCTGCATCATCTCCCCCTCAGGATGAAAGCATCTGGGGATCTGGTGCTAGAGGATATGGGTCTTTGCTTTGCTTTTCCTAAAAGGAAATGCAGGCAGAGGTTGATTCCATGTCATGATAGGCTGTGGGTTATTATCCCCATGCACTTTGCCCAGAAAGGGCTGAGACACGAGCCGTCAGCTCCTGGAGAAAGGAACAGGAAGCTAAAAAACATAATAATAGCAGGATTTTCCTCCAAATTTACAAGCCAAATGATAAACCTCTTATTTGCTGAGAGGGGCTAAGGACAACCAGGGATAGCCCAGCTTGCTGAGAAGCCCCAAAAGTGGCTTAGGTGTGGGAACGGAGAATTTATTTGTCCAGGAAAACAGCTCATGACTCTCTTATGAAGGTGAAAGAAAAGAAGAATCCACGTGGAGGTTCTTCTGGCCATTTATCCTGCTGTACCCCAACCCTTTTGTGGTGTTTCAGGTGACCAGCTGTACATCGGGAAGCTCGGAGGGGCCCTGGTGGGATGCAGAGGGCAAATAGTTCACAGGTAATTCATGCACTGACATTTTCACATGACTTATTTGACCCAGAGAGAAAACAAATATGTTTGCAAGTAAAAATGTATGATCTGCCAACAAGATGCAAACAGGGCCCAAAAGAGCCTGAATTCACTAGATGATGTATGGATGGATGGGTGAGAAATAATTCAGCCACGTAAGGGTAAGGATACAGGGAAAAATACATAGGGGGAAAAGATTTGTAAATTATTCATGGACCAGAAATGTATAAATATTGGTTAACTGACCCACAGAGGTTTTAACAGAAAGCCTTGAGTTTAAAGCAAAGAAGAGAGGAAAGAAAGCAGATTAACAACGCTGTCCTGAGAATGCACTTCCTTCATTAATAGAGCTACTGTGCTGCCTGTGAGCTGGTTAATCATGTTAATTAACGAGGATTCCAGTTGTTTTCTTCATGCTGCATGCACAGGGGTACCAGCTCCCCAAAAGCTGATTGGTTTAGGGGGGGAGCTGTCTTTGCCCACCCCTGAGCTGAGCTGCAGTGCCCAAGCTGAACCTTCAGTGGGTCGGGGACATGCAGTCGGCCAGAGCTGGCCAGGAAAACCCGGAGGGAAACATTTCCTGCTGCAAAAGGCTCTCCCATCCAAACTGGAACATTTCAGATGTTGCTGCTTTCACTGAGGGTGAGGGTGTTTTTAAGGAAAAAAAAAAGAAAAGAAAAATAATGAGGGGAAGGAGAGGAAAGTTTTCCTGACTCTGTTCCATCCTTTTTATCAGAAGTTAGGAATATAAGAAGGTGCCTCGCGGCTCAAATCCAGCCCAGTGCTATCTCAGTATTTGACATTATTTGTCATTTGGGGAAGAATTTCAAAATGTTTAGATTTCGTTACGGTTCAGAATGAAGCCCCAAACTCAACCCTTCCTCCCCCTCCTTGCCAAGCGCATTCACCATCCTTCCCTAACTGCGCTTTTAGGACCATCATTTGCTGCAAACCCAAAGGAGTTTTTGGGACAACGGCTGTAACCTCCAGCTCAAAAAAAACCAGGCACTGGGTTTGCTCACAGACCCAGACCCAGGCACCCTCTGCCTCCCTGTGCATGGGGGTGTCCTGTCCCCACCGCCTCTGGATGTCAACATCTCCAATGGGTTCTTCCCCCTTGAGCACCAGATGTCTCAGCAAAGGTCACTATCGCCAGCCCTTCGCACCAAGTGATGTTGGAAGGGGACGGGATGATCACAATATTGAGAAAGCTCAACCCAAGCACATGGAGGGTTTATAAAGTCCTGGCCTAGCCCGCAGGCTGCAAGGTCGCCCCTTATCTGAGTTTGCAGAGGGTTTGCAAAGTGCTGGCAGTCTTCCAAATATGTTTGGGAGTTTTTACTCTAACCTAAGGCTGCCGGGCTCCCACATTTGACATTTTCCAAGTGCTGCTAAAGGACAAGGAGTGACCGGGAACAATGTGCGATTATAGCAGCCGGCTGGGATCGGGAAAGCCTCTAGCTGAGACTTTCCAAGAGCTGCAGCAAGTGTGAAGGCTCAGCAGCCTGGCTGCCCACCCCGCAGGAGCTGCCTTCGTCAGGGATGCTGCAGGGTGGAGGGGGGTGACAGGCAAAGCCAGCACTTCCCCCATGAAGGCTTTTTAATCATGGCCCAAAGGTGGAGTAATGAAGCTTTTCAAAGGGAGAAAAGTTGAGGTACCTTTGCCAGAGCTGCTCCCAGAGCATCCCTCCCTGGTTGTCTCTGCTTTGCCTGCACCATTGTGGTAAAAGACCCTGCAAAGGACCCCATGCACTTAGGCCAGGGGGTCTGGTCTACGATGCCCATTTCACAAAGAAATGAGACAAAAATTAGCTACACGGATGCTTCCGAGTCAGTAAAGGAGCCTGTAGACTCAAAGATGGGTTTCTCAAGGTCTGCATTAAACCCTGCTTAGAATCTTCTTCCTTTTTGAGCCTTAATTAATCCATCAGGAGCAAGGGCTAAACACAGTTGAAGAGCTGCATTCATTAACAGATGTGCTCAGTATTGCACAATAGTTGAAATGAGCTGAGGTGCCCTAATTCTCAGCTGGGAATATTTCTATTATTTGGTGGAAAAAAGGAGAAGGGAGGAAAACCACGCTGAACACGGATAAAGATATTGACTCACTTGTTGTTTTATTTCCTCTTTTTCTTCCTTTTATCTGTCTGGAAAACTGACTGTGCCAGACAGGGAGTAGAAGAAAACAAAACAAAGAGGAAGGAAAGTGTAAAAACAAAAGTGCCGGTTTCCCTTAAGACAACAAATCCAGAACATTTCTCCCAAAATATAGCTCTTCACCTGACAGCTGCCCCCACTTAAAATACATATTTTTGAGAGGGGAAATGAAAGGAGAGGAATGACTGAGGAGAAGTGGGATGTGCTTGAATACAAATTGGATCGGAAGTGTAAAGGGGGTTATTAGTCAGATAGGGGTGATTATTTTATGTCTTAACCACCTATACAACCATGCATACAACTGCCTAAATGAAATGTCAGCCTAATCATCCTGGTCAAAGTCCTCTAGCTACAAGCAAGGCCTGTTGTACTGTGGAGTAATAGGGGGAAAAATAATAAGAGATTTTATATACACAGTTTTCCTGGCTTTGGTTAGAAACTCCAGGGCCAGAGCAAAGCTCTGATTTCAAGCAACTGTATTTGGAGTGATCCTGTTTATTCCAAGTGTCTGCTGAGGCTTTGACTCTGAGCCATTAATACTAAATAAATAATTTTCACACGAGCTATTTTTGCCTCCGTTGCCAGAAAAATAAAGCAAGGCAGCCACAGAAGTGACGTATGAACAGCAGAGAGGCAGAGAGATGGGGCTGTGGGGTGCTGTGGTTTGCTTGGCTGCTGAATGACACATGGTGCACCACTGGCAAAGGATCCCTAAAGACCACCTCAGCCAGCACAATGAGGCATGCTTTTGTGACACATAGGGGGTGGTGGGAAACTCCCAGGGTGTGTTAGACCATGGGGTTTATGGCATTTAAATCCACTGCTGTTTGAGAGGGTGTGTGACCTGCAATAAAGGCAGCTTAGCCTCTGTAAGCAGTAGCTTTGAAAGCTGCCCGTTGCAGATCCTGCCAAGCAGATGTGCCAGATGATGCAGTTGTGCTGGCATCTCTGCAGTGGGTGCAAATGCATCCAGAAGACTGTACTTCTGTGGGGTTGGGTGCAAATACGCTTTTTGGGAAGCAGCAACCCACCACGGTACTCCAGGGGATTCCCTGAGGACTCTCATTCCCTGTAATGTGGGGCCCATTCCGGCTGGCTGGGATGTACTTGCACCTACAGCATATGGATCCTTGGGGCGGGGGAGCAAGAGGTCAAGAGATAAAGGCAGCAGGTCCCTGCTCAGCTGTGTTCCAAGAAGATGCCAGGGACGAGCTGTATTTGCACACCTGCAGCAGAGCCCCCTCCCATATGGATGCTTGTACACTCACAGCGCACACCTCCACCAGCTGCTTTCCTGGTCCCCTTTATGCAGATTAATGTCTTGAACTCACCAGGTCTCTGCACCTGGGTACCGGATTTCAGATCTAGTGATGGAGTGAAATGGGAGGGAGGTTCAAATGGTGGCATCCACTCCAACAAATAAGGGCCTTAGCGATGGGGAAGTCATTCTGTAAAGCCTCTGCAGAGACCACCTGGCTTCCTTGTATGGTGTATCTGAAGGACACCATATAGCCCTGAAAGACCAAATAGCCCTTGCTATAGTCTCCAAGAACCACTTTAAAGTCTCCATCACTTGCTTGTTCTGATCCCTGTAATAAAAGGGCTTCACTAGGTTAGAGGTTCAGAAATTACAGCAGCCCTGGGGGGCATTAGCAAGGCAAGGAGAAGGTGGCTAGTGAAAAGTGCAAAGTGATTGCCTCTCAAAATCATAGCCCTTAACCTATAACCGTGACAGACACTCAAGTCTGCTCGGGGAAATGGAGATCCCTGCTCTCTGCAAACACCATGGCCCTCCATTGAAATAAGCACTTAGCTACACCAGGAAAGGCTCTCCCATCTCTGCTGGATACGAGTCTTGGAGGGACACAGCCTGACCCTGAGGTGTTTTGCATGCTCAGACTCACACAGCCGCAAAGAAAGACCTTCAAAATTGCTGGACAAAGGACCCAGTGTTGGAGGCTCCCTCCGGAGCTGGAGGGGGAATTGATTGCTGCAGAGATGTGGGAGGTGTTCACTGGAGTCTGAGTGTCTGCAAGGAGAGCGCACAGACAGAAAACCCTACCTACCATTCACATCCAGCTTTGGTGCTGGGTTTTAAGGATCTGTTAAACAATGTATGGATCAATCGAGCTAGCTAACTTGAATTACCATGTTATAAAAAGACATACATTCATTTAAGCTGTAAGATCTCCAAGACGGGACTCTATCCTACAGAAGGTGAGCACTGCAGTGAGGTGCAACATCCCTGTTAAACTATGGGTTGTAGAAGCAGACAAGGCTTCAGATACACAGGTGTTTCTTAAGGGGAAAAAATAAATAAGGATTTAAACACAACAATATCAATTCTGGCTCTGGACAGCCATCACCTGCAATTTTCTAGAGGCAGGGGGAGTGTACCAGAGGAAAATCACTGCAAGCTCACTTTGGTCTCATTTTTTCCCACAGGTATCTCCTAACAGCCACTATTTTCAGTTTGGAGGAAGGAGGTATAAACACAGCCCATCACTGTCAGAAATTACACATTTCAGTTTTCCCTGTTTGGCAAAATCAGCATACCCCTAGTGCAAAGCACCGGCTTGGGTTTACTGTCACCCTTGGAGACTCTAGGTGGCTGGACCACTGTCATGTTCATAACGTCTTGATCTCAAATAGAGCACCTGTACAGACCATAATATGGGTAAGTACTAGTGAAATGTGGGTGTTCTGACCATCATTCCCGGTGGGGATGGGAATCTGCAGTGCCTCAAAGGAAATCTATGAATAACCCAAATCTGAGGTGCCACCAGGACCCAGGGAGGAGAGCAGAGGGGGCCAGCTGGCTTTCCTGAGCCACGAGCTTTAGGCATCTATTAACAATTAGCTTTTTGGCTCCACTAAGTGCACTCAGCCTGACTTGGTTTTATTGGCATCACCCATCTCCCAGTAAATGTGATAAGGGAGTCTGATTAGCCACAGCATTCAGACTGGGCTCTGAGCTAGTCTCCAGTATAGCTGTCTGAAGACTACTTACCACATGTGCTGTCCATGCCACACTTCCAGGCCCAGGAGGGTCTAATGAAGATTATGGTCCCTGGACCTCATTATTTACTTTTAGGCAAGCATAAGAATTAAGACCAATTTAGCAGCCCCTTCTTCTCCTTTTCTTTTCCACCAGGCGCAGTCTAAACATGCATCTCAAGAAAGAGACTTTTTTATTGCCAAGACAGCAAATGATAAGGAAAGATCATCTGTCTGCAAGAAAATGACTTCTTTGGGTTCAGAAAGTGGTCCCAAGGGCCTGATTCCAGTGCAAGATCAGCCCCTGGAGAACATTAAAGAATTATAACCCCCATGATAAGGCACTTTCTTTTATAGTTTTTTATTTCATAGCAATAGCCACAGCTTAAAGATAAGAACAACATACATTTTGTTTAACTAGGCTCTTGTTCCTTGGTGTGGGGCTCCCTGTGAACTGGCATCCATCAAACTCTTTTGTGATTTACATGAATACCTGATTCTCCTGATAAGGGAAAGTGTAAGTCAACACAGTTCTGTTGTAATTGGGTGTTACCTGTTTAGATACTGAACTGCTATCTCAGCATCACAGGCAAGCTTGACTTTACCTTTCCTTGCTAGGTGCAGAGAGAATGTCTCTTGGTTTTGCATTGGCCCCCAGGTGTTGCAACAAGATGCCTGGAAGTGTCTTTTCTCTTCAGCCTAGTGGAGGTGGCCCCGGGATGTTGTGGATGCTGAAAGTCAATGTGCATTCAAACAGTGATGGGAAAAAATTGCAGAAGCCAAATCCACAGTTAAATCCAAAGTCCCAACTTCAGGTTCAGCATAATCCTTGGCCACAGATAGGTTGAGACTCCATGATCTAGAAAAGACGTACTACCATATCCTTACCTTGCTGATGTAATTGTTTACCTTAGTGAGCAGCATTTAATGCTTACATTATAAAAAAGTATTCCACAGGATAGCAGGAATCTCTGATCCTCAGCATACCAAGACTTCTTTGCACTAGGTGATAGAGATACTAAGACATAGAGTCATAGAATCATAGAATAGGCATGGTTGGAGAGGATTTTAAGATTACCCAGTTCCAACCCCCTGCCATTGACAGGGGTGCATAACACTAGACCATGTCACCCAAGGTTCTGTCCAACCTGGCCTGGGGCACAGCAAGGGATGGAGCATTCACAGCTTCCCTGGGCAACCCATTCCAGTGCCTCACCACCCTTACAGTGAAGAATTTCTTCATTATATCTAACTTCAACTTCCCCTGTTTAAGTTTTAACCCATTACCCCTTGTCCTATCACTGCAGTCCTTAATGAAGAGTCCCGCCCCCGCAGCCCGGTGG
>JANHGB010053758.1:65706-82486 GCA_026283785.1 Coracopsis vasa
ATGAGGTCTCCACGCAGCCTTCTCTTCTCCAGGCTGAACAGCCCCAACTTTCTCAGTCTGTCTTCATACGGGAGGTGCTCCCTGATCATCGTCGTGGCCTCCTCTGGACTTGTTCCAACAGTTCCATGCCCTGTTTATGTTGAGGACACCAGAACTCTGAAAGCCTGATGACTTTGCAACCTAAAAGCAAACCAGAAAAGGAGCCTAGTAAAATATATGATGACTGCTATGAAGAAGGAGTTCTCATAAGAGGGACCATAGCGCCTGCCTTGGACCATACCACCTCTAATTAGATGGCAGTGTTCCAGGAGACAACTGGAACTAACTTCTAACAAAAACAAGAGCATCTGATCTTCCATAACAAGCATAACTAGGAAAAGAGAAAAGAAAGAAGGCAAGACAGCAAACAGCCTGAATCTCCCAACTGAAGCCTCTGAGGGCAGAAGGACTGAAGAAATGAAATGCAAATCACTAACCCCAGGAATATCCCAGAGGCTGCTCCCTGTTTGCTCTCTCTACCTGACATCTTTAGGAGAGCTGAGCTCAGGAGCCTGAAGTGGAAAAGCAGCGTGGAAGTTGCCATTAGCAGCAAGATGACCTATTTCGCTTCCATCCCAAGTTTGAATATCAGGATACCACATACTTGATCTCCCTGGTCTAAGCCAGGGCCTCACCAAACCCCCTGGAGCTGCAGAGGTGTGGACAGCAGAGACCTCTCAGGAGCTGCTGGTTGAGAAGCCAGAAGGCTAAGCATCAGTGAGATGCAGACTGGGAAGATCCCGTACAAGGGCTGTGAAGGGATGTTTGGATTCATCTCCCTCCCAAACCAGAAGGTGAATCTGAGTGCTTTCCCAGCTCCTTGCTGGGGTGATACAGGAACACCCACAAGTTTTTTACTAGGCCAAATTGTCCTCTCGGTGTGAACCCACCTGACTGCAGTGAAGGTGCAGCAATACTTTGCCATGAAAAGCAAAGTATTTGCTTTGGGGATGCTCACTGAAGATCTCCCCAAACCACAGTGATATCCCACATGCTAATCCTATGTCCTTGCCCAGATGGGAGGAACACTGCTTCCTGCCAGCAAACACTCAGGGCTGGATAAACAAGAGGAACAGCAGGGTAGATACAGCCTTCTTCCTGGAAGTGGGATCCATGCCTTCAAAAAGAGTAAGATTCAAAGCCTGATCCCTCCTCAGCATTCCCAAAAGCTTCTGCTCCATTCAAGCCTTGCTTAAGCCCCCCTCATCCAAGTGCTGGGCTCCAGGCTGCAGCAGGTCATGCTCTACCTAAAACAACATCTTGGCCATGCTTGATCAAAGCGTTTCGCTATGGAGGTATCTGCTTGGCAAGCAGAGATGATGGTGCCCTCGGAGGCTGGGAATACTTGATATTGGAGAGACCTGGAAAAACGCTTCAGCCCACATAGTTGAAAAGGCAGCTTGTTGTATTCACTTGGTTTTATGAGCTTAAAAGAATTTCTTGGCCACCACACTGTTAGAAGACAGGGATTTTACGGTGGTGTGGAGAAAGACAGACATAGAGATATGTATATGTATAAAATGCTAAATATACTTTTAGCAAGGGAGAGCCGAGGTTTAAGAGGCTATTTCCTGGCTTAGTCTAATTCTCTCACTAGGCATTTTTCTTCACACTAAGTGAAATTCTGACTGAATTAAAGAGCCGCTTTTCCCCTTATCTGCTGTTCCTGTTATCTAGCTCCAAGGGGAAAGGCTGAGAGCTGAGAGACAGCCAGGGCGTACCATTTTACAGCTCGCCTTCCCACCGTTCCCCTGGGCTTGCATCAGATGCCAAGAAGGTTTGTTAAAAAACAGCCTGTTATTCTCAACCATATAGGAGGAACAGCAATGGGAAAGCCACAAAAGAGGTCACTTTGATGGACATCCTGATTTTAATACTTTTGTTCTTTAGGGAAGGGTCTCCCAATATCTCCTGCAGACCCCAGTGAAGTTGCTCTATGACCTCTGTGGAGCAGAGACCATCCTTTTTCCATTAAAAGGTCCATGTTCCTTCATATGTGTAAGCCTCCAAGGGTGTCATGAAAGGGGAAGGAATAAAAAGCACCAACCCTGTTCATTATTTACTGTCACTACTTTTTTCTGGCTTCTGAAGCAGGTTGGTGCAACCAGCAGGAACCAAGAGACCTCAGCTCCCTCCCTGACTCCATCACTACTTGCTGCTAGCTCTGGGCAAGTCCTTCCTCTAATTTTCACCTCTTTCTTTCACTTCAGCAAAGTCTCTGTCTTGGTTATAGAGGTTGCCAGTTTTGGAGGAGCAGGGTATTTTTGTCCAGCACCAAACACAACAGAGGCTCCTATTTCCAACTGATCCTCTTTATGCCATGATGAAAGCAATACACGTGTACAATTAGGATAGCCCTTAACTAATAAACTTCTTTTATAACTGAATTTTTCATTGATGTCTTGTACCACGGTTAGTCACATACCTTTCTGCAGGCTTCCTCCAAGTCCTCCCTTGTCTCAAGGTACCATAAGCCTTTTCCACACTTCTTGTTTGTGTGTCCCAGACTTTGCAGCTGAGTTAGCTCTGCCAAGAGTTGCACTTCTCACTCAGGACAGGTTTATCAGGTTGGCATTGTCATTGTGTGACATGTCTGTTCCCTAAATTAACAACACAATGCTAGGCACAGAAGTGATTAGAGCCCTTGAAACCAAATTAGCTACTGTCCATTTTGCTCACATGCAGGTTCCTTAGGTATATCCTTAACTCAGGGTTCTTGCAGCCCTCCTCCTTGCAGTGTCTTGCTCTCTCTGGGAACATCAAGGAAAAAAAAACACCGGCAAAAGAGGTCCTTTCTCTCAAGATCCAAATGCCCTTCCAAGGAGGGCCCTGCTCCTTCAGCTGAGACTTGCAGCAGCCTCAATGTCAAAGGCAGTATGGATGCACAACACTAGGTCTCAGGAGGAGGTGTTAATTCCAAGGTTTTCCAGAAACGGACAAGTCAGCATGCGCTTAGGTCTATGGCAGAGAGGTATGCCACTTTGATTTTCTGCCCATAGAGAAGTGTCAAAATAGGTATTGCCATAGGTGGGACACGGCTTTGGTTGGACATCTACTATGGGACATGATGGGGGTTAAGATGGTGCTGGATGCCAAGGTGTTTGTTACTTCTCCTCCCTCCTTTTTTCGCCATCCTCTTGCACAACCAGTGTTGACCTGTAGACCAGGAGAACAAAACATCTCAAGTAGTGAAAATGGGCAGTTCCACCTCGGAGGAAGACAAAAGGTCTTGATTTGAAGCATGATCTCATGCCCAGAGCAACTAAGAAGCACAGAGTTCTGCTTGTCCTCCCAGGCCTCTCCCTTGCATCATGGGGAACTTTGGGAAAGTCTCCTGCCTTGATTTCAGGAATGCTGCAGGGTGGAAGGGGCCTCCTCAGCCAGTGAAAAGGGTGTAGAGCATCATAAAATGAAGGTGATTAGAATGACATGCCGCTCCCCATGTGAAACAGATACAGATCTGGCCCAATAATTCCACAAAAAATCACAATCTGAGTATCTTTAATACACTGATCTGATTTAAAAAGAAACAGAAACCTGGAGTTAAAAGCAGGTGGGTTTTATCGCCTCTTTTATTATTTAATTCGGCTGGAATGTCTTTTTTTTCTTTTAAGATGAATGAACCTTCTGCTGACAGCAACTCCCTTGCTTTTTGCTTTCAAACCAAAATTGATGGGATTTTAGGGGATTTTCTGTTAAAAAAACCAAACCAAACAGCTTCCTCATAGTAGAAAGTGTATGCAGCTGCTGTCATGAAAAACTCTGTCTAAAACCACAGTATCCTTCTGATGAAGTTACACCACGTAGAGTAGCTGCAGCCCAGAACATTTCTGGTCTTTCCTACTCTGACAGGTTTAGATGTTAAGTCTTTCAGATGTTCACAGGTCAGCATCCCTGCATTTACCTGCCACAATGTACTCAGGGCTTAGATCTATTTAAAGTTATGGTGAATCAGATGGTGTGCATATTGGCCAATGCCACCCAAGTGTGGTTTGCCACCCAGGCTCCAAACACTGCCTCTGAGACACACAAAGCTTGGTACAATGGCCTTCCATTTTCATGGTCTTCCAAGATGGAGCCCTTGCTCGCACACTGTCAAAAGACAAGTATATAACAGCTACACATGGTGATACCTTTCCAATAGTGGCCTTGACCCCACCAGACTTCACTCACTCAAGTCATTCTGTGCAGATGTATGGCACTATTCACTTGGATAACACAAGCTAGCTATAAATTCAGCACAAAACCAAGCCTCACAGAGGTTTGGGCAGTATGGTTTTCACAGATATGTAGCACAGAGAGGTTGACTTGCATTATTGCTGTCCAGATCCCCAAGAAGTAACATCACCAGTAAAACATCATGTCTTGGTCTAAGTGAAGTTGTAAATGGATGATCATCAGCATTACCTCAGCAACAGCTATTCAGGGCAAAACCTGTGGATGCCCAGTATTTGCCAGTTAAGTTCTTTCTAAGCAGGAAACATGTGGCTTTGCCTTTAGACAAATATCCTCCTCAGCATCCAGGTGAGGGCTGAGAGCCCTCCATCTAGCACAGCATAAGATGGAGACCTCTGAAACTTTCCTGAGCAACCTTAGATTTTCCCATAAAAATAATACAGTCACTGCTTTGCATTTCTTCTAGCTCATCCCATGGGCCTGTCCAACCAGCCATTGTCAATGCCTTTATCTCCCTCCTCTCACCCTTGGGGGATGCCACTGCTTGGCCCAGCAGTGAAGGACCTCAGCTGACTCAGGAGACCTGTAAAGCAGAGCAGCACCTTTACAACCCAAACAGAAGATATAGCAGGCAGCTATGTATTTTCTTTAGACAAGGTATACTGGGGGCAGCCAGAGCCCAGACTTTGCTTCTTCACATTGTGTGGATTGTAACAGGGTTTTTTTGCTGCAGCAATAGCCTGTGCTCACTAGAAGTAACCTCCACCTTTTTAAGTGCAGAATTCACGGGCTCTGCCAAGTGGACAGGAAATTAATGAAGTTTAAATGAAGAGCTGCTCCCTTTTCTAGCCGTCTGATTATTTCTTTTGATTTAGTATAATCCTGGCAGAGCGCTCCTGATCTAATCACAGGAGCTTGCACTTCGGTGATCTAATTACTGCCAAGTTTCTGGACCTTAGTTTTGCTTTGATGGGAACATTTAAATGCGTGAACTTCACAGGGGCTGGCTGACAGCTCTCAGCTCTGGGATCTTATTTTAATTATAGACCCAGTGGAAATGGGTGCAAATTGATCGTCTCAAAACACTACCTTGTGAGAGCACATTTCTCTCCATGGAAAGCTTGAAGCCTTTCGCTTGGGATAGGGTAAGGAATAAAATAGTGTGATTTTCCACAGACCACATCTACTTCACCTACAGCCAGTCTTGCAGCCTGTCCATAGCTTAGACATGCAATCAGCTCAGCATTGCTTCTAGCCAGAGTCTATAAATTCTGATACCTGGTACCTATTCCTACTCTTACCTACAGATTTCCAGCCCTCTGCCAAACCTGGCTTGAGCTAATCAGTAAACGTAAACGCTATCTGGGCAAACATGCAGCCAGCACGCTCACATAGTTTCAGTTTTAAAAAGGAAGCTACAGACACAGAGATAACACAGAATCTATTTTCCAACAGCCTTCTTCAACCCAAGCTTGCACAAAGTTGGGCTGAGAACTGATGATTTCAATGCACTTGGTGAGAGTCCAGGACATAGAATCAGAGAATCATAGAATGGTTTGGTTTGGAAGAGACCTTAAAGATAATCTAATTCCAAGGCCACTGTCCTGGGCAGGGGCACATTTGGTTTGCACACTGATTTTCCAGCACTCTCTCCCAAACACCATCACATTGTACCCTCAGTCTTCCATGACCTAAGGTTGCCACAGTTGCCAATCCCCTCCCATCACCACTGGGCAAAGAAAGCAGCTCCCAGGGTCTGCCTTGCAAGATAGCATCACCCCACCAGCTCCCAAAGCCTTTCTTGCAATGCCGCTGCCCACTGTTTGCTCATGTCCTTGCATTGTCCCCAACCCTGATAACTCCTCTGGTTGAAGTTATCCTCTTATCGCCACAGCAACACTGCTGAGCCATCAGCCCTCCATGTTTCACAGGGAGGGCACTAAACTCAAGCCACTGATAGACCTATCCACAAGCCCATTCAGGATTGTTTTAATCAGTGGCTTAATCTCTGTCACTACGATCAGATCTCTCTCTCCCTTGTCTGCAAGCTGGATGTTGGGATGAATGTCCCCTTGGCTTGTGCCATATCATATCAGGCTATGCGGAGAACACGTCGCAGTCAATGATTTACCATTTGCACCCATGGGGCTTTATTACCCTTATTTTAGCAGATGGGAAACTGAGGTCCCTAGAGGTGCAGTGGCCTCTCTGAAGTCTCAGGACAATTGAGAATTGAGCTAGGCTTTCCCAAGTCTTAAGGACATCCTCCTCCTCCAACAGTGTTGTAAAGGACTGGCCAAGTTAGGGTGTTATTGTGCTGACAGACGAACACAGGAGCCTTGGCCAAGACACCTTTCCATCTGAAGTCCTGATATCTTTTGAAGACGTGACCATTTGCTTGGCTTTATTTACCAAGCAACCCTCTTCCAGTCAATGGAGCAAAGATAAGCACATTAAGCACATACAGAGATCTTGATGAGATCAGGACTCATCTGACAGGATAAGAATAGAGTGGAGAAGAAGAAAGAAAAAAAGTAAAAGTAAAAGTTCATTAGTAACCCAGAGTCCAAACTGGACCAAACCTGAAGGGTTCTCCCCAAATACTCCTCTTGTTTTCTCAGAAATGACCATGTAAGGCATTTGGACTACAGCATTGAACCAGAGGAGAAAAAATGAGAGTGGGGGAAAGAGAAACCCAACCCAAATGATTCTGTGATTCTGTGACTCTGTGACTTGATTTGATCCAGAGGTTCAGCTGAGGATGAAAATGGTGCATCCATTTTGTAATTCACAGGAGGTATCTGGACATCAGAGGAAAGGAGCAGAACAGAGAGATCTCCGTGATTGCAAACAACCCCTGAATTTTGCCCACAGACTTGAATGTCTGAGATAAGTAGAGACGGTGAGAGCAATTCTTCAGGCATCACAACCATAGCTACAGTGTCCAGGCTTCGTCAGATGTGAAAATATTAACTCACATCACTTATGATTTGGGGATGAAACCCAAGGACAGGCAAAAGGCAAGAAAGCTAAGGCTCAAAGATGCTCATCATCCAACCAATTACAAGAAAATGAAAGATTTTAGGTTGTCCTCAAAAAAACCCTGTGATTTATTCCAAACAGAACATAAAGGTGTGCAGAACAAAGAGCAAAACCTGTGTTCTTTAGTGTACTTCATTTACAACCTTGAGGCCAGGAACAGTGGACCCAGCTATGATGCTGAGATTTGCTCAAACAGATGAGTAAAAGAAACACCTGGAAGGGGTGATGACAGAAACATGCATCCCATCTAAGAAAAAAACTATTGGAGACCTCTGTGTTTCCTGGTATTTGTGATGGAGAGAGAGCTATAACTCTCACATTTTTAATAACATTTTCCATGGGAGATGAAAATAAATAGTTGAGTAACAAAGGCCCTGTTGTATTTTTGGTCAGATTTTTTTAGCTTGTATGTTGGTTTTTCCCTGCAACAATATAAAATGTAACATCTTTTGCCCATTCTGTATTTTTCCCACTGCATCTTGTTATAGCCAAGGCTTTTCAGACTTGCAGGCCTGCAATAAGAAGACTGAATTTGGTAAATGTTCTTTATTCTCTATATGAACGCCCCTCAAAAAAAAGACTCTGGAAAGAAGGAATAAATACATTTTTATTGCCAGATAAGGAAAATGCTTCAAAAAGTTATTAGTTATAATCAATAAAGCCCATCTGGATTCATGCCTCAGTTATACTGTGCTTTGAAATACAAAATCTCAACCCTAAATGTAGCTGAAAACAATTAGAAATATTTAAACTCCTTGCTTATAGCAGTTCAAGCCCAGCTTTTCTTTTTTATTGAGCTTAAACAGCAGTTCATCCAAACATGCCTCAAAATCCTCATAATCCAAGCAAACCAATCAAAACCAACCCCAAAACTGTGAAAGTGGAATTCAATTCCATTTAAAACTAATAAATAAATAAAATAACTAAACTGAACTGTTCTGTTTTGGAGCTTTGTTCATCCAGACACAAAAACCACTGAACCTTCCAGTTTGCTGGCTTTGTGTTTCTGCCTTTTCCAGATGAAACACAAATGACATTTTTCTTGATTTTGGGAGGATTTTCCACTGAGCCAAAGAATGCATTTCCTAATCAGTTCTGCTTCTGACACGTGCGTTCTCCTGGAGTGAACGTCAGATATATATACAGCTCTACCACAGCCTGTAGGGAAAGGTGCTAAAACTTGTCCTTTTGCATGCCAGAAGAGGACAGTAAATCAAAAGTTTATGCTTTGTAGAGGAACCCTCAATGGGCACATTCAGCCATTTCTCCATGATGCTTTACGTATCTTCAGGTGTTAACAACTGGAATAAGCTCCGATGCCTCCGATGTCCCACTGGCATTACAGTGAGACTTCACAGCTGTTCTGCCAAAAATACATAACCCTGTGTTAAAGCACAGGACTAAGTGCTCTGTGAGGGATGGGTCCTGTCCTAGATTTGTAACCCCCCCAAGCCTTTCAGTCATCCTTTCCCTTGTCTTCCCAGATAACAAGATGTTGCAGTGTTGTTGTGAGGCTTAATTTGGTGATCTTTATGAAGTACATAAGGATCCTTTGTAAAAGAGAAAATAGAAAAGAAAAATATATGATGCCGCCTGATTCTGGTCTCATATGGCCAAGGAGCAACTCCTGAGGAGCTACAGCTGATTGACACATCTCCCCTTCTACTCTGATGAGACCCCCTCTGCAATCCTGCATCCAGCTCTGGGCCTCAGCGTAAGAGGGATGTGGAGCTGTTGGAGCGAGTTCAGAGGAGGCCACAAAGATGCTCTGAGGGCTGGAGCACCTCTGCTATGAAGACAGGCTGAGAGAGCTGGGCTCTCTAGTCAAAAGCCCCTCTGCAGATTTCTTGTCAGCTTTTTTAGGCTCTGGAAGCTGCTCCAAGGTCTCCTCAGAGCCTTCTCTTCTCCAGACTGAACAACAGATAAGGCTCTCCAGCTACCCCCCTTATAGCATCCATCCAGTATCTGATACCTGGCCAAGACAGGATATTATGAGGCTGAGCCCAAGCTGCTCTATTTTGCAAGCCAGGAGCTGTATACACCTATTCAAAGCACTCAGGTGCAATACAAACTCAAATAACTGTGTGTACAAGTGCATCAGGCTTTGTCTAAATCTGTATTTTTTTCCACTTGGTACAATAGATAAATTGATTGATGGATTGATTGACAGCCAATAGCTGGAACCACACAGACATTCAAGTCCATCCTGCCTCTTAAGTGGCTTTTCTCTTTCTCCATTTCCAATAAACCCCTCCAACACTCCAGCATTCGACCTCTCCCCCTCCTGCCCTGCCAGCCCCAGGGCTCACAGCATTCCTCCTGGTTTGTATGACGCATGGAAAACCAGAGGTGCATCTGTCTCCAGGTGTGTTAACAGATATTACTGTTTATTAACAATATCAGCACTGGGTTAATGAGCTAAGAATGAGGGCTAATTAGATATCAGTTTGCCAGCATACCTGAATATTCTTTCCACAGTGTGCTGCGCTGGGATTTGCCTAATGATAGCAACATCATTTCATGATAAAATGAACTTTCATGCCACTGTTATGATTACAGTGTTGTGTGTTTTCTTGCTTTCCAAAAAGAGGACAAAATGCCACCTTCATCCAAGATTTTCCATCCTGGGCAGCACTCCTAGCTCGGTGTGAAGCTGCAAGCCAAGTCTGAAAGCCGAATCCAGATTGGGACTCAGCAGATTTAAGGGATCACCAGCTTTGCTGCTCTCCAGTAATGCCAACGCATCAACAATATTAACACCAGTGCTATTTCTCTTTATTAACACCAGTGCTATTTCTCTTTATACCACAAACCCCAAAGAGAAGCAGGAGGGTGAGCAGACTGCTCCTGATGGCAAAGGGAAACCAGGAGCTTTTCTCGTGCAGCCGTAGGAATCTCAGTGGCATAGTCCGAATTCCTGCTGCTGTGAGTGAAGCCGTGGAAGGCTGCAGGGTTTGCTTGGCTGGAGAACAGCAGGGCAGAGGGTGCTCTGAGGGGCTTTTGGAGGGATATTTCTGGAAAGTCGGGTGGACATAATTAGGAAAATGAAAAACACCCAAAGCGTTGCCTCAGCTCCAGAAATTATTGGGGAGATCACATGGAAATCAGATATAATCCAAAGGAGCAGCTGGAGATTAACAACTGTTTAGTAGCACTGGCTCTGCTTATCCAGCCTCTGAAGCATCCCCACTCTGAAGATGCTGAGCCCTTCCTATGTGCAGTTCCTCCAACACCTCTCAGGATGCCTGAGGCTTTAGGTGCAGGAATTTGGGTCCTTACTTCCCTTGCAAAGCTGAGGCTGGGGGTTTGAGGGCTGGGGTTTGGGGGAGGCTGTGTGAGCATCTGCCTGGTCCCAGCCACTGTCCCAAGCTCAGGGAACTCATTTGTGATAGGTCCAAGTGAAGAGAAGAAGATTCCCAGGAAGTTCCTGGCTGCCTGCAGTGTCCCTTGCTGAGGAGACTGTCAGCCTCAGGTCTCACACTCACCCTGCGCCACAGGGCTTTTTTCCTTGTTGAAAATGAATGGACATTTTTTACACCTTTTTCCCAAATTTTCCGTTTTTAAACCCGTCAATATTTTGTGATTTTGGTAATCTAGTCCAAGGTCAAACCAACCTCCTGCGTTACTGCTCAGCCCTGCCAGCGCGTGAAAGTTGCCTGGACATGAAACCCTTCACGTCCTTTGCTCATGTGAGAGCATTTCACATGGATTTGGCACTTGGAGACGCAGGGCTTGGAGCACTAAGCATCATGATAAAAAACCCTACCACTTGGCTTTGAGGTTTCTCCTCCCCAGAATACGTGGATTAATTCAAACCCTGATATGCCAGTGCAGAGAGAGAAATAAGTTTTTTTTCAGCACAGAAGGAAATCAGCGAAGCCTCCATCCTGATCCCACATCTGCCACCCAGGGGTATAGGATCTGTGTCAGGATTGGCCCTTTCTCATCATATCCAGGCTCACCACTCCCATCACCCGGTGCGCGATGCTCGGAGGGGGAGCAGGGGCATCCCTCCGGGTCCAGCCCTTCCCTTCCCGGCGGCGACGGGGCTGGCCGGGGCACTGACCCCAGCGCCGGGGAGTCTGGAGTGGAGCCGGCGGCCGCCGCTCCCCGCCGTCAGCCCACACCTCATCAATAGGGGCTGACAGCCGCGGCCTCGCCGCCCCGACGGCACCGCTGACGGCACGGCACGGCTGGGCACGGCTCGGCACGGCCAGGAGCCGGGGCTGCAAGCAGGCAGCCGCATCACTGTGGGCTGTAGGCGCACCAGTGGTTTTCGGATACAGGGAGACCCATGGGTCTGAGATGCAAGCAGTGCTGTGGGTCCAAGTGGAGGCAGCGCCAAGAGGTCCAGGGTAAAGGCAGCCCTGTAAGTCAGGGTGCAGAGAGCCTTGTGCACAGGCAGACTCATGGATCTGGGGTGTAGGTATTCCCATGAGGCAGCCCCATGAGTCCAGGGTTTCCAGTCATTCCCACAGGCTGGGAGTGCAGGAAGCCACATAGGTCTGGGACAGCTGCAGCGTCACTTGTCAAGGGGTACAAACTGCCCTGTGGGTCTGGGAGACAGGCAGACCAGAGGGTCAAGGCAGCCATGGATGTGGAGGGGTACAGGAAGCACCACTGGTCAAGGGGTGCAGGGAGCCACATGGGCAGAGGGGCACACACAGTTCCACAGCTGAGGTGGCACTGATGCCCGCATGGGTATGGGCAGACCCATAATAGACATCCATGGGGATGTGGCCAGTGCAGCCACACACAAAGGTACAGTGACAGATAAGGACATACAGCAAACGGATGTAGGCAGATTGAGTCCTGAGTGAAGCAGAGATCCATGGATAGGTAGGTATTGATAAATAGGTATATTGCGAAGTAAATAGGCACAAATAATCAAATAGATGCAGGAATGACTAGAAAGTTACATAGATATTGGATATATGGATATATGGCTAGATGGATAAATGAATAGATGGATAGATGAGCAGGTGGATAGATTGGTGGTAATACCGACTGAGGTTCTGCACTGCTCGCGCTCCAGCCCATGCATTCCCAGGCAGCTCAGCTTTCTGCCCTGTGCAGAAGGCACCTCCTGCCTCTTTGACATGGGAAGGGGCTTTCCATCACCATTGCCACTGCCTCCAGAATGAGGGGCTGTGCCTAGGCCTGAGCCACCCGTAGACATCCAGCAGTCAGGAAGGTGGTTTCACAGCAGGTGTGCTCCAGATGTGTGTTTTTAGTGCTGTTACATCACCATGGTCCTTTGACATGATGGCAATCCACCCACTCATGTGGTCAGCAATGCGAGTGGGCAATGGGAATCCCGGCAGCAATGCACCCTGATTTGGGTGGTGGATTTTGGCAGTGAAGCTGAACAGGAGTGTAGCACATTGATTCATGCTGTGTTTCCATTGTACCTTAGGACACCTCTGTCCCCTGTAGCAGAAATTTTCCGTGCGCACGCAAAGGCACAGCCAGGGCACATGTTCACATTCTGTGGCCCCTGTTTCCCTAAAGATCCCAGTTCCAGGTGGGTTTTGGATCCTGACTCTCCCTAAATCACTCCAGCACTGATGCTCACCACTCAGCACCTCTCCTCTCCTGCTGCATCAGAGCACAGAGCACTGCTCCACACACCTCTGCATCCCACGGCTTTGTCCTTGGGGAAGTTATCTGCATTGCCACTAGGGAAAAAAATAAAAGGAAAAAGCAGTAACATAAGATTAGGGTGGCAGAAGAGGTGGCCAAAATGGATTTAGAAAAGCCCCTGTAGCATCGCTGAACGATGATGCTGTTTGGACTCTCTCCTGGCCTTGGGGCGGTTGTAAACGGGATGGGGTGTGCTTTTTGGGACCACTGTTGTCCTGTAAACAGATGTGACAGATGTTTAGGAAAGTGCCTCTGAAGGTGTGACAAGTGACTTTGATGGGGTGGGGGTGGCAGCCAAAGCAGGGCCACCCTCCTGATCTGACACCTTCCTGCTCACATACTCCCTTGGTTTGGGGTTACCCCCCCATGCCCTCAGTCCCATGTGCGGTTTCTTTCCTTGGGCCACATGTCCGTGGACAGGGGTGCCAGGGGGTGCAAGGTGAGGACTACAAGTCTAACCAGGGGCTTCGGGAGGAGCCAGGATTGGTCCCGCGGGCGGGAGGACTGACTCACCCCCAGCAGCTCTCCACCGGGGTTTGATGCTCGGGGGTTACCCCCTTCCTCTGTGTCGGCCAGATCTGGGAGTAGTGCATGAGCATCCGTTCCACCCTCCTCCATCCCTAGACCCCAAAGACGGGTAGGGGAGGAGTGTGCGCTCCGCTCCGGGGCTGCCCCGAGATGTTTCCGGGCTCGCAGGGGCCTGAACCCCCCCCAAATCATGTCCCGTCCCCTCCAGTCTGACACCCCCAAAAGCCGGGAGTGCCACACCATGTCCCCCTCTGCTTGGGACATACCCCTGCCACCTCCCGAATTCCACCGGCTGCTCTAATACAAGACAGTGCAGGGCAAACCCCGCCGGATGTATCTCCATATCCCCCATACACCTATAGATACATAGACCAAGAGACATACACATCTATAGATAGGCAGCCATAGATCCATGCTACCCAGCCGAGGTACCCGCACTTTGGAGACCGGCTACTCGCTCCCCGCAGCCCTTAAAGTCCAGACCCCTCCTCATTCCCAGACCTTCTCCCCACATGGGATAAATAAAACAATGATAATAACACCCCTCAAAACCGCTCACAAACCTCCGGGAGGGCTGCACCGACCCCTTTGGCTCTGTTTTGCTCTGCTAAAATGACGCTTAGTCGCTGAGATTTTTTCTTTTCTCCATTCTTTAAACTTTTTTGGGTTTGTTTTGGGTTTTGGGGGTTTTTTTCGTGGTTTTTTTTGGTGGGTTTGGTTTTTGGTTTTGTTTTTTTTGGTTTTTTTTAGTGAAATTTTAAAAATTCGATTTTCAGCACAGTCCTGAAGAGAAAATTTTAAATAAACTTCCCTCCTCTCCTCACCCAAATTTCTAATGTAGATTTTTCTTTTTCCTTTTCTTTTTCCCTTCTCCTGTTCACTGCCTCTCACGGGTGCATCGACCAACACCCGCAGCTTTAACTCTAAAACCGCCACGGAATTAACTGCAATGAGGGGAAAAAAACCCGAACAAACCGAACCCCCCAAACTGGTACCGTATCGATTTATTTCCTCCCTGGGCGGGAAGAGGGGACTGGAAGGGAGAGCGGAAAGGCCGAGGTTTGTTCCGCACGGTTATTTTCAGCCAGATTTCGTTGACCGCTTCACTTTGCGGGCGAGCGCAAGGGAAAAGGGCTCCTTGAAGTGCAGAGCTGAGATTTTTTTTCCCCCTTGTCGCTGGGCTCTGTCCCTGTCCCAGCCTTTGCATTTGGGGGGGCTTGGGGGCATAGAAAGTGTCCGAAATCCATCCTCTCCCTCCCGGCTGGCGCTTAAGGCTGGGGCTCGGCTCTTCACGGCGTAGCCTTCTGGCCGTGTGCACCGGCCGCGACGCGATGCTCGGCACCGAGGACCGGTATCTCCCCATTGAAAGAGGCTGGATCTGGCCTCGGGGTGTTTTTCTCTGTGTGTGCGCGTTTCTTCCTAGAAGAGACAAACCCAAGGCAGGTCCTTGAAATCATCGGCTGCTGGTAGAGCTGCTCGGGCGGTTTTAATAGGGTTTAATTGGACTTTTTGCTTCCTTTTTTTAAGGAAAGCGCTGATATTTAGTAAGAATTCAACGAAGATTTAGTAGAGGAAATCACCAAGAATTTTGCGAGGCATGGAGAGGGAGATGCATGTCCCGAACCCTGAACATCTGGATACACATCTGCTTTGGAGAAGGAAAGAAATGAAAGACATCGATATGTTTAATTCTCCCTTCTTTCTTTGCCCACTGACAGCTCTGTGTTCAGAAGCATATTTTTATATATACACACGCATACAGCGTGGTATAAATTTCACTGTATATTTAGGTATAGGAGTATATATATTTATATGTAAGACATGCATTAAGTCCCATCTATAGGCAGTGTTTGTTTTGATAAGTATAGAACTACATACTCATTATTGCATGCAGATTTACCCCGTGTGCTTAAAATATAAATATCGAACAAGGCACACCTTGGCCCTTATTTCTCTATGTCCTATTTATGTGCCTGTAACTTTATTTCTATAGGTGCCTCTAACCATCCTCCTGCCCGTATTGCTGTATCTGCCCCGATTTATGTGGAGATAGATACATTTTTAGGCTCTGTGCCGGGCTGGGGCACCCTTTTTGGGGTTTCCCAGTCACAGACTCTCTGTGCCCCCAAGAAGGGTACCTCAGAGTAATGGGGGGGCTGTGGGCAGCTCCGGGGCAGAGGACGGGGGAACCCCCCGAGCACTCCCTTCACTGTCCATTCCCACCTTAAATAAATCACTTCCCCCTCCTTGTCCCCCCAAACCCTGTTCTCTTCACCTCTTTCATAGGGATATCTTTAATTCCTCGAAGATCTTTTTCTTTCCCAGTCCCAAAAGCTGCTGCCGGCCCCCACCTCAGGTAGGACCTCAAATTTCCAAGGGAAATCCCGGAACCAGAGTGTAGTAAGAATCAAGGGTGTGAGCATTATTCCCTGAATTGGCTTTGTGCTGCACCATTAACCTTTAGACCTCAGCGCACAGGGAGGCAGCGGGGGGCAAAAGATGGGTGTCCAGTTTAGGGGAGCACTCTCAACCAGGCAGGGGTGGAGGGGACAGAGGCTGCCACCTCCACCTCTTCACTCTGCTTGGACCATAAAGGGGTTTGGGGCAAGATCCTGGAGAAATCCCCGTGCTGTGCAATATCCCCACGAAAGGGGGTTACCTCCAAAGGGACAGGGGAGCTGGGGGGGAGGGGACGTGCCCCCCAGGACATACCCCTTTTTACTTGTGTGGGCTGTGCCTGGGTGTCCCTCTGGGTTCAAGGGAGATGTGAAGCAGGGCAGTCCAGCTGGACTTTGCCTGCAGCGTGGGGCCGGCCGTGGGGCCGTGCCCGTGGTGGTGGTTTGATTTTGTTATTATATCCCTTTTTCCCTTCCCTTGCACAGCAATGAAACCTGGCGTCCGGCTGATGGTGCAACAGATATCAGACACCCCCCCGTTACCCCAGTACTTTCCTCCCATCACCACCCATTTCCACGTAATGTGGGCAAACCAGTCAGCGAGTGGGACTGGGGAGTCTGGCCTCACTGGAAAACCAAAGGAAGGGGGGGAAGGCAGGGCCCCACTGTCCCTAACCCCCTCACCACCACCCCCCCTCCCCCAGAAAGCAGGAACAGGCAGGAGCCAGGCATCTCCTAGTCCTCTGCCTTCCCCGCAGCGAGGGGGTGTCCCGCCCCACGGCCTGGCCCCTTCCACCGCTTGTGCCCCTAGCACCAAAGGTGGGTAGTGCTTCTCTGTCCTCTTGCTCCTCTCCCTCGCTGGACCCCGGCGAGCCCTTTCTTACGGGCCTCCACTGAAAGCTTCCTCCTATTGTCTCCTCGGGCTCGAAAACAGACTTAATTTTGCCTTTTTTTCC
>JANHGB010053760.1:0-10086 GCA_026283785.1 Coracopsis vasa
TTTAGGCACTGGAAGCTGCTCTAAGGTCTCCCTGGAGCCTTCTCTTCTCCAGGCTGAACAAGCCCAGCTCTCTCAGCCTGTCTCATAGTGGAGGTGCTCCAGCCCTCGAACCATCTCCATCGCCTCCTCTGGACTTACTCCAGCAGGTCCATGTTCCTCTTGTGTTGTCGCCTCCAGAGCTGGATGCATGACTGCAGGTGGGAGATGAGTAGAGCATTCAGGGCCCAGAGATGTGGCATGGTTTTCTAACTCAAGTAGGGAACCATAACTTTGCTTTTTCTTCTTTCTCAGAGAACTGGAAATAGTGGGTTTGTTAATAGGCAAAACTGCAAGACAGATGATGTACAGGCTCTACTTCCCAAATTGTTTTAAATTAGAGTAAACACCTTCATCTACATTTTATAGATGCAGAGGGCAAAGTCAGGCAGCTGGTTAGTGGCAAAGCTAGTGCTGGCAATGCACCTTCCCTCAGCAGCTCCGGGGGCTCCCTGCACTGGTCTCTGCCCTGCTTCTCATGGTAACTGCCTTCCCTGTGTTTCCATTTGCCCTGCAGAAAAGTCAAATGCAGTAAAATGAACTATTTGCATCAAATAGATGTGTTCTCCACCCATATCAGTATTCATAGAATGCCTATTGGTTAGTGATACTGGTACTGGTAACAGCAGAAAGAAAAGCAGTAAAAAGGAATATCATTTAGAATTATCACAGTATCATATAAAACCCCTCAATTTTTTCTCTCAGCACTGCACAGCTGTAAATGGGTGATGTATAGCAGTCCTGTGAATGCAAGTTATGTGTCTACCTCGTCTCTACTATTTATTACATTTAGGTGAGAGCTTGGTAGTGCTCATTTCATGACTATTGATTCAAGATAAGTGAATATGTCACAGTACATGGATTTATCTGTTGTCCTTCAGCTCCTCTACCCATTGCAGCAGGAAATACATCTTGGAGTTGAGTTCAGTCATGGGTGCCAGGATTTGAAGGCTGTGGGGGGATTGCCCTACTTTCAAACCAAGTGATAGTAAAGACTTCGGTGATTTCTCTCTGCCTTAGTTGTTTGTGAAGTTCTACTGCTCTACTCCTGTATGAGAAAGGAAAAAAGAAAAAAAAAGTAGCCATGCCTGTGTATTCTGTTTGCTTTTGGGTAAAATTATCAGTTTTTTACCTGAACAACAGTAATTTGAACCTCAAAATTGAATACAGGAAGGAGTTGGCTGTTAGGTAAGAGGGGATGTTACTATTTTGAAATCAGAATTAGAGTAGATTGCAAAAGAATTGTCCTCAGTGTTTCCACGTACAAACATATATCGTGACACATATTGAGATACTTTGTGACTCCTAAAGCCCACTAAGACAAAACTAGGCTTAGAATGAAGAAAAAAGTTGTGATTGATAAAAAATCCCTGAAG
Source organism: Coracopsis vasa (assembly GCA_026283785.1). Classification (NCBI taxonomy): domain Eukaryota; kingdom Metazoa; phylum Chordata; class Aves; order Psittaciformes; family Psittacidae; genus Coracopsis; species Coracopsis vasa. The sequence continues at coordinate 1,413 of JANHGB010053760.1, forward strand.
TTTTCTGCCCTCTGAGTCTTTGAAGGGTAAAGATTTAACCTTGATCTAACTCCAGGTATTAAAACCTGCTGGGCACAGGACTGCAGGGGTATCTCACCAGAGCGGAGCAGAGAGGAGAGAATTCCCTCCCTTGATCTGCTGATCATGCTGCTGGGGGTGCAACCCAGGACACAATTGGTTTCTGGGCTCAAGCACGCACTGCTGGCTCACAGGAAGCTTCTTGTCACCCAGCACCCCCAGGTCCTTCTCCTCACAGCTAGTCTCTGATCTCCACCCAGTATGTAGTCAGTGCGTTGGTAACTACAGGGTTACACAGTTCTGTGTTTTGCACATGAAGTCTGAATGCAGAAAATATATCTCATTTAGAGGTCTGTTTGCTAAGCACCTCATGTTTAGCTATAAACTGATTGCTGGAATGTAGCTTAAGACATGAACAAAACAGGCGGTTCAGATGGATTAGGAGGCAAGCTGATGTCTTGCCTCAGAATACCTTGGAAAACTGACCAAGTGTGCAAGTTTTAACTGTCCTTCACACAATGGTCCCTTGCTCATTTTGTAGCAGTATGTCTTGCTAGCCACAACTGCATTGCAGGGGTCATTCAGTATGTTCAGAGAGATGAACTGCTTTTAGACTTTTTCTCCAGCCCATTAGGCACAGGCTCTCTGTTTTCAGTGTCAGATGTGACTGTCTTTCTGTCTACTTTTTTCCCCTGAAAATACACATATCTGTGGGCACTGCAAGGAAAATTACAGTCCCTGCTAATGTTTAAAACCTGTGTGACGGCATCACAAAGCCATGATTGAGTGCAGTATGTTGTTTAGTATTTGCAGTATGTCTTTTTCGTTGAAAAGGACCCTCTTCACCAAAACTCAGATGATAAAGGGAAGCTGGTGGAGTTTATTACTCTGCTCCATCAGAAGTTTCCTTTTCTGTGTCCCTCTGTGCAGAGACATATTTATTTTACTGTTGCTGGTGCAGATTCAGAATGGCACAAGCAGGTTTTGCTTCTAAGCACACCCTTTTAGATTCAACAAATTGTTCTATGGAGATCCTGCAATGACACCAATGGTTCTACCTGGTGTCTGTTTAAACTGCTTTCTCTTTAATCTCTAATTGCTGAGGCAACTGATCAGAAGCCTATAGCTAGGGCTATAATATTATTTCCATTCTAATTATTGATAATGTAATTAATATGATTCTGTGATTCTGTTTCCACATCTTCCATTGCATGATGTTCAGTTTCCCCATCAAAATAATCTCTCGCCTTCAGGTGTACTCTCAGAAAACATGTCTACTTAAGGAAGGGTAGAAGTTGATTGCAAAAACCAGTCATCCAGGAATTCTCTGGAGTGCCTTCTTTCACTTTTGGTTCAGTTTGTTTTAAGACTTGGAGAAATCATCAATGTGCTATATCTAGTAAATTGTTAAGCTTAGTAGTAGGCCTGCACTGATCATCAAGGTGGGGTATATAGGGAAACCAGTTAAAAGAATCATCTTTAAAAATAAACACATTATTGACATAGCCTCATCTAACATGGCTGTATTTTTTTCTGTCTCTGAGGTTACTGTACTGGTGTGCACATACGTGCAAATCAGTAGTATCATAGTGCTACGTTCTGTCCTGTTGTACCTTGGGCAACGTGAAATTCCCTTTAGAAGTTCAATTCCTTCCAACATAGCTACTGCCAGTGGTTGCTTGACAATGTATAGTATCGTGTTCACATGATGAGGCTGGTATGGTCACTCGCTTCCCAAGTTAGTGCTCTGCAATCTGATTTTAATCCAGTTCTCCTAAGAAGGATTCAAAAATAATTAAGCACAGGAGCTACTAAAAATCATTAGAAGCCAAATTCCTTAACCTCCAGCACTGGTCATTCTCACTTTAGATAATTCCCTAAGTAGAGAATTACTTACATAAGAGGGAAAGAAAATAAGTCTCTTTATATTACATAATAAGTGGAAAAATTCTTTCTCAAAGGTTGGGGATAGTGTGGGATCATCAATTATTTTTTATTCGTTCTGTTGCCAGTTTGGAGTTTTCTGGTTTGTGTCCTCCTGGAAGAACAGTGCCGTTTATTCAGTCAGTTCTCCTTGTTCTGACTGACAGTGATTTGAAGCTCTTGGAAATGTAAAGATCCGTAGGCTATCCAGCTCTTTTATTTCTTCCAGAGGTGATAATATCCACTGCTGAAATGTAGCATGCTCTGTCTTGTGGCTGATCTCATTCACCAGGACTCATTTGTATCTTCATGCTGTTGTGCTTCCCCAAAACCTCAGGGAGGTGGAGTTCTCTGCAGCTGTGTGTCTTTGAAGAGAGAGATTTCACTTAACTGTGATATTTTTAGGCATGCTGCTTCGGCAAAGTGGCCACCTACTGATGCCCGATTGGTTTGATTGGAGTGGAGCATATGGTATCCAAATGGCAGACATTAGGTTTCTGTGTTCTTTGACCTAAGAACAGCCCAAACTACTATTTGCACAAATAAGGCCAAACGCCAAGTCAGAATCTAGCACTGAGTTAATCCTAACTAGTGCACTTAAACGAAAGAAAGACTACATTAGTTTACATCATAGAATCATAGAATGGTTTGGGTTGGAAGGGACCTTACTGCTCATCCAGTTCCAACCCCCTGCCACGGGCAGGGATGGCTCCCACTACACCAGGTTGGTCCAAGCCCCGTCTAACCTGGCCTTGAACACTGCCAGAGATGGGGCAGCCACAGCTTCTCTGGGCAACCTGTGCCAGTGTCCCACCACCCTCACAGGGAAGAACTTCTGCCTGATGTCTCATCCAAATTTCCCCTCTGTCAGGGGTTTAAAGCCATTCCCCCTTGTCCTATCTCTACATGCCCTTGTAAAATATAAATGTACCTTTCTGACTCAATACTCTCCTTTTCTGCACATCTGTATGTAAACACCCATTCTAATTTTCCATCCTCTTTCCCCCTCACAGTTTAATTTGCAGTTATCTTCTATTGTGGATGACACTTTTGTAGTTCTTCAAACAGCTTTGATGCGTTTATGCTAAGGTACTTTTCAAATTAATGAAGTAAAGCACATTTGTAGGTGGGAGTCAGATTTAGCAAACAAGTAATCAGAGTAACTTGTAACTCGTGATGCATAGCAGCATAATTGCTATGAAAGATTCTGCAAAGCTAGGCAACAGTTGGCCTCTAAAACAGTCACATATTTTTCTTTTAATTACGGTAAAACTTTCTGGACCCAAGGGCAATTCTTTCCAGCTTGTTCAGCCTGGAGAAGAGAAGGCTCCAGGGAGACCTTAGAGCAGCTTCCAGTGCCTAAAGGGGCCGACAAGTAATCTGGAGAGGGGCTTTTTACAAGGGCCTGCAGGGACAGAGCAAGGGGGAATGTCTTTAACCTGACAGAAGGAGATTTAGATGAGACATTAGGAAGAAATTCTTCCCTGTGAGGGTGGTGAGGTGCTGGCACGGGGTGCCCAGAGAAGCTGTGGCTGCCCTATCCCTGGCAGTGTTCAAGGCCAGGTTGCATGGGGATTGGAGCAACCTGGTCTAGTGGAAAGTGTCCCTGCCCATGGCAGGAGGTTGGAACTGGATGAGCTTTAAGGTCCTTTCTGACCCAGACCAGTCTGGGATTCTATGATTTGTTTAATTTTAATTTGAACTAGCATTATAGTAGCAATGATAATACAGTAAAAAAACCCCACAAACAACCATACCAACAAATAGTTTCAAATATAAAATAGTACTGCAATGACACATACACACGTTCCGATGTTAAACGAACCCATTAGGGGAATTTTTGCAGACAGAAGTCCTGTTTTTGCCGGATACTGGTGTTAGATTTATCTACATATCCTGATACAAAATAATGCTTTTGAAAAGTCTCTACCAATGACTGTTCAGCATCCCAAACCATAAGTATATATTCCTTTTGTTCAGCATTTCATACTGAAAGTTAGGCTTTAAGTAGGAAGAAATCCAATGTATTGTGTTAGGCTTTCACGCATCAGGTAACTTACTTTAAATCTGACCCTAATTTTACGTGTTGAGTACCTAAAATAATGGCTCTGAGCTAAGCTCCTTTCAGGTTATAAATTTTTGCTTCCTGTACTGTTACTGCATAGAGTAGCATCTGTTCCTTTGTGTTGAATTTTCATTTAATTTTTCTTCCTCTTAGAAGTGCAAGTTGATAAGTTTCTCCAGATTTTGTCATCCTGAAGTTTTCATTTTGGTTTTGTAACAATACACCATTTAACTTCAGAGCACTTATACATAAGAAGGCTTCGTTTATAACATTGAGATAGTGCAGAAACATAATTAAAATTCCTCACTCAAGTTACTCTTGAAAACTGTGTCTTCTTTTCTCCAGAATCTTCCCAGACATGTTCCTGCAAATTCCTCATTACTCTCCAGATAAGCATTGGTTCTCGAAGCATATTTTAGAGTTGTAGACATGTGGTTTCAGTTTCAAAACAAGTGTCTCATCTGAAGAGAGTCAGCAGGAGCTTTTCTACTCTTTTTAATGACAGGGATCCAGTATAGTATTTTTGGCCTGTGATACAGCATATGCTGCACTCCTCTTCTGCATTTAATTCTTAAGCTTGAAAGGAAGACAGTTAAACCTATGAATTCCTGGGTTTAAGTGCTAGAGGTGTTTAGCCTGCAGTTTATGGAGGGTGGAAGTGTAAATAGTCCGATACGAAATGCCCAGCCAGCACTTTGCTGATGCAGGGATGGTTTTAGTGGTTTAGGGGAGGGGTTTTGCTTCTTCGTGGTCAATGCTATGGATGTCATGCATCCAAAGGAATGTCCTTGGGTTGAGCTGGAAAGCCTATGTGCAGGCCAGTTTTTAGCACTTTGATTTAGGTTCTAGTCGTGAAGGCCAGTCTCTGTACAGAAGACTGCTAAGCCACAGAATAGTCTGAATTGGATAGATGCATTTTCTGGGGATGCAAAAAAAATAAGGCAATAAGCTTGAGATTTCAAGATAACAAATACTACAAAAACCTTTGCAAGTGCAAAGTACTGGATAGGATTTAAATTCCAGAAATGGTGACTTAATGTAAGCAAAGACTATTTTTCCCTTAAAAAAAAGTTAATGAGAACAGTAGCATTTATAAGTAGACTGAAGCTGACCTACTTTCTATTCTCTTAAGCACTATACCACCTCTTACACAAAGACTAATATTGAGTGTTGATTAAAATACGTATTTTTATATTCTATGGAGTTCTGGAATACAAGTATGTAATTACAAATATGAAACTTTTTTTTTTTTCCCTCAGGCAAGGGAACAGCTTTGACACTCACCTTTAGCTGAATATCTTCTGACTTAGAGGGGTACAGCTCCTAGGATGGGAAGAATTCTGCTAAGGACTTGAAAGAAATTAGTATTTGGGTCTTGGTGTGTTACCATTAGAGGTAGTGTTTCCAAACTACAGCTGAAAGCGCAATTGCTGATTGAAACATGCAGTTGGAGAGCCCTGCTGGTCCATTAGTATTTTATTCCCCGTGAAAACCCAACATCCACAATCCTGTTATTTATAGATAATAAAGCATATTCATTGAGAGGAGGAAAACAACCTTTACTCCTTAATCCTGTCACAGCATCATCATTTCCTTACCTTGGTCTCTGGAGAAGCATGTACTGCTTTTTGGAGATTGCAGCTGGAATCAGTTTTTCAGAGACTGCTTTTGCTGCACCTGTTGCCTGAATAAATTGCTATTGAAGATACCTAAAGAAGACATTGATGTACTAGATGTGCCAGGAGGTAGCATTTTATGGCGGGACTTTTTGCCTGCCTGCTATCTCTATATAATCATAGTTTAGGGGCAACACTGAAAGCCTAGTTCAGGCAGGGATGTAGTTCATTGTGAGAGGATTTTCATCAATATTTTGTTCCAGACTGTGTAACATCCTGTGTCTCTTCCTATGGCCCCCCAGCCTTCCCTCAGCAACTATTAAAATATACCAGCTAGCAGCCTTATGTATCTGACATGTTCAAGGGAACGGATCTCAGCATAAAAAGGGTAAAGAGGTAAATATTTCCATGGTAGTACATTTAGAGTGCGTGGGTCAGAAGCAAAGATAGCTCTTACTGTTACTTTCATATCAAGTGCTGTCCAGTCCCATTCGGTGTTCTGTATAGTAATTGAAAAAATTAATCCAAAGTAAATCTTTCTTCATATGGCCAGGGCTAATTGTAAAAGTTGCTATTTAAGGCATCACTTACAAATGTTGCATTATGGTCCTGGTTTGGGCTGCTCTTATTTAGTATCTAGAGGCTTTTTCAGGAATTCCTTAAAAATAGGAAAAAATGTGTTTAATCACTGCTTTCCGTAATTTTCTTGTAAAATGATAGTCCATCAAAGTTTCTAGCAATGACTGTGCTGGAGGCCTTCAGCATATTTCAATACTAGAGTGAAGTTTTTATTTTCTTTTTCTCTGCGATTTAGATAAAGTGAACGAAAATTAAGTGGGAAAGACTCTTTGACTGGTGTGAAGGCTTCTGCTTGATTTATATTTACATGAAAAATACTGTTCAGAGACAGTCCAGGAGCTGTCTTCTATCTCAGTGCCTTTTCTTTGCTAGTAGGCAGTATTGGATACTTATGGCAATAACATGGGCACTGACAAGTCCAGAGTTGTGTTTTTCCTAGTTTACATTCTCACTCCTAAGTTGAGGAATGTCAGGAAGTTAGTTAAGGCATTTTTAATAGCCTTTGATGAACTTTCATTTATTTATTTGATCAGTTTTTCATCTTATTCTTACGTATATCCACACTTTCTAGTTTATTCCTTTATACTTCCAGCAGCCTGTGGCACTGAATTCCACAATATGATTACCTCTTTTCTGAAAAGAAATCCTACCTGATTAATTTAGGATACCATGTTGGCACAAAAGCAGGGGGGTATAAACTGGCATGAATAAATTTAAGGTTAGAAATTAGAACCTAGCAATTCCAACCAGACAGTCTGAAAAGGAGCAGCAGTTTATCAGAGCAATTATAAAATGTATTTATAGGTGACTGAACTTAATGACCAAGGTACTTTCCTACATAAGTTCTCCTTTTTCTCTAACTTTTAAATCACTGATGGTACATCTTTCTTGCTGGAAAGCATGAAAAATTAGGGAGCACAGCTCCTGTCAACATTAATTACAGCTGTTATGAAGTCAAAAGACTGTTAGGAAAAAGGCTTTTAAAAAGCATTTGTAACTTGTAAAACAAGGACTGATCTATTGTTGCCATTAAGAACCTCATCTTTTGGAATGTACTATAAATCTCAGGAGTTGTGGAGACCTATTATGTATAAACCATCATTTTGGCACCCTGGAAAATTGCCAGCTGAGTTTTAGTACGTTCCCTTCAGACTTTGGTTGTGGACACAAGAACAGACTCATAAATCACTTAAGGGCATTTTTATTTCCTGCCTCATCAGCATGCCTCCTCTGCTGTATTTAGCCTTCCAGTTGGCTCATTTATAAACACTTTTCATGAACTTTGTAATTAATTGGCAGGCAAGACTACACAGTAGCTGGAAGTAATTGAAGATTACTCTTAATTTTAAGAGCACACTTTTGGTGTATCGTTTAAAATACATATGTAGATTAGAGGCAAATATAAACACTAATTAGTGTGTGAATGCAAACAGTGGGTTGATTTGGAAGGTCTGCCATTAGAGTTCATAGAATCACAAAGTCAACCAGGTTGGAAAAGACCTCCAAGATCATCAGGTCCAACCGTTCCTCCAGCACTGCCAAGGCTACCACTAAACCATGTCACAAAGGGGCTTGTCTACACGGTTTGTGAACACTTCCATGGACGGTGATCCCACCACTGCCCTGGGCAGCCCGTTCCAATGCCTCACTGCCCTTTGGGGAAGAAATTGGTCCCAGTCTCCAGTCTAAACCTTCCCTGGTGCAGCTTGAGGCCGTTTCCTCTTGTGCTATCACTTGTTCCTTGGGAGAAGAGATCAGCCACCTCCTGGCTCCATCCTCCTTTCAGATAGTTGTAGAGAGCAATAAGGTCTCCCCTGGATTAATCTCCATATTAAACCCCCACAGTTCATCTGCTCTTCTGAACCTCCATGCTCCGTACCTGCCTTTAAGGTTTAACACAGCACTGTGGATGCTACACCCAAGGAAAGGGTCCAAGGAGAGGGAGGATAGTGACACAGCTTAGTGAGGACAGAGGTGACCCATGAACTAAAGTCATTCCCCACCTGACAGCTACCCAGCCAAATTCTACCTCTCACAGACTGCTCGGTCTCCTGTTACTGCCATCTGACATAAATCGATGCTAAGAATGAGTTAGAAGAGCTAAGTTAACATTTCTTTGTAGGATTGAAGCAACTGTGGAACAATCTGGGCCTGCAGAGGAATGGAGACTTTTTGTCAGGAAGATAGCTTATTATGTGGATAGAATGAGATTCTGACCTAAACTGGTATAAATAAAATAGGAGTAGGCTGGTTAAAGCTGTTGCTTTTAATCCAAGAATCACAGCATAGTTTGGATTGAAAGGGACTTTAAAGCTCATCTTGTTTCAACCCCCTGCCACGAGCAGGGACACCTTCCACTAGAGCAGGTTAGTCCAAGCCCCGTCCAACCTGGCCTAGAACACTGCCAGGGATGGGGCAGCCACAGCTTCTCTGGGCACCCTGTGCCAGGGCCTCAGCACCCTCACAGGGAAGA
>JANHGB010053762.1:0-19295 GCA_026283785.1 Coracopsis vasa
CAGCGGAGGCACCGGGAAACGAGAGCTGCCCCACAGAACACAAGCTAGCTGTGGAGGAGGCAAGAGCAGCTCCTCTGATGGTTCCCGTCTTGGGGTCTGGCCCAACTTTTCTATCAGAAAGGTTTTTAAGGTTTGTTTGTATATGTATGTGCTGTTTTCCAACCTTTTGCTGAAAAAAGTAAAATATTGAACAGCATTTTTCAGCAAGTGCTTCCCTCAAAGGAAGCCAGCATTAGATAAACTAAACAACGGGAAAAAATGGAAGAAATGGAATTTATTAATTTTGAAAGTCCACATTTTTTTCAAAGATTATTAGTTGAGGATTTAAAATAATATAGTAGAACAGACATATAAATATGACACTTCCAGACTTTTTGTTTTTAAAAAAACCCTTCTGTTTCCACTATATATTTGGAGCAGCTGTGTTTTTACATATTAAAATGCTGAAAGAAATTTGTCTATGTACTTCTTGAGAATATAGAGGTATATATAGGAAGACTATATAATAATTTTAGTATGAAATTCTAACCAGTAACAATTCTCTTATCTTCAGGTTCACAATTCTTCCAAAGTTTCAGTTTGAAACTGAGGCCCTGCAGAATTCCATGGGAGCTTTGCTCTTGACTTCAGCAAAGTCAAGATTTTTGTGTTCATGGACAGAACATTTGTTTTCAGTGGTATTTTCATCAGTTGGTGGTACTACATCATCATTGTCCAGACACCCATTCAGATTTTGGGAATGTTTTTATGAGACATTTATATTTCAAATTGGGTATTTTATTTTCAAAATGAATATTTGAAAGTGCATATTATTTTAGCTAATTGAATTCCAAATTGGATATTTATTGAAATTTCAAAAACTGAAGTTTAAATAGCTGTGCCTCCTCCTTCTTCTCCCAGACTTTGTAGAATTTTTTTTTTTTTTTCTGTAGAGGAAATAATTTCAGTAATGTGACTTCCTCAGATGTGTTTAAAAACTCCCTGTTTTCTGTTTTCTCTTTTTCTTCCCATTACCTTAACAATGGGGATGCTCCTAGTGCCTTCTGAAAAGACATGGGATTTTGCTGCAGTTTCAGTTAGTGGTTTTGTGGTTGCTGGGGTTTTTTTTCTGCTCTGGCAGGACAGAAATACCAAAAGACCAAAGACCACCTGAGCAGGTCCAGAAGGTAGGTAAAACCTTTTGTTCATTAGGGATCCCATGGGAATGATTACCAGAACATTGTTCCTATTTTATTTCATTTTAGGAAACAACTTCAAGAAGTACAGATTTGAAAGGGATGATACATCATTAACCCTGCATGACAGGAAGGTCTATATGACGACAAAAATCAGTGTACTTCAGTCTTCTATCTTTGCCATCACTATTTTTACATAGTTTGTTATGTTGAAGTTGAAATACTGCCAGCAGCTATATTCAGTTTTGTTATGGTAAAGCCAGTAGCTATGTGGTTTTGTCTGTAGTTTGGTTATAGCAAGGCTGAGAATTGAATGCTTTGTTTTTAATTTTGTATGTTCTGTACATATTAGAAGCTGAAATATTGTGTATGCTATTTCAGCACAGATTTCACAGCTGAGCTAAAAAAAAAAATCATGCTTCTGAGTTGAAAGAATAAGATACACACAAACGTCAAAATAGAGAGAAATGAGAGATAAATAGGCAGGAATAGATCCTTGAAGAATAAGGATTTAGAGAGTGATTGTGGAAGGAAGTCAGAAAACAGTGTGGGACTCAGGTAATAGAGTGACATCATGGGGAGAAGACGTAAAGAAACAGCTTCAAGCTGTAAAGTGTTAGGACTTGAGGGAGAGAAAGATGTGAGAGTTAAGAAAGAATAAGTCTGCAGGGGGAAAAATGACTCAGATATTGACCAAAGATTAACAATAGGGGAGGTGAGATAAAGATAGTCTTTGATTGTAATTGTGAAAAAGAATTGACAATACTCCTTTTTCCTTTGCTTGCTCTGCCTCCTACACTGTCTTCTCACTTACCCAAGCAGAGTTTTGCCTTGAAAGGATATAGAGATTTAATGTGGCCTGTGGGCTTCCATTACTGGTATTATTTGGAAGACACTCAGACATTAAAGTGAGGATCTTCAGTGAAAGGATATATACTAAATATCAGCATTGTCTCAACAAAAACAATGAAATAAAAAATCAGGCTGAAATAGAGAGCTAATTTGAAAGGGGAGTGCTTCCACAAACTAGAGTACTCTAGCAGATTTCATAACTCTCAGACTTTAAAGAGCACTGTAAGGCTCCCCGATTTAAAGCCACCTGGCTATCTCCTTTACTTAATCAGGGGAAAATCAGGGAGTCCAGATTTATGAGCTTTATGTGCTGGTTTTTTTTTGAGTGATTTCATTTGCATAGACATGCACAGACTCATCTGCAAAGGCAGTGGCCAGGTGCTTGTCAGGCTCATTTAATTGCTGGAGTGTCAAGCTTTCAGTCAGAGACTCATATACAACTGCACACACTATTTCATATCTCTGTCAAGAGCATGGATTGAAATCTACCAGTTTCCTTTAATCACACTGTAATTCACAAACTGTTCACCACAGTCATCAGTCAGATCTATATGCGCAGTGCAATTTGCAAAGGTTTAATTCATTCATTATTTGATCAGTCATGCTAAGTGCAATAATATCAGATCTCTATCATTTCCTCTTTGCAGACACTTTTTGATAGTGCAAATGTGTCCATGGGAAAACTGTGGTCAACAGAGTTTTAGAGAAAAACGCATATTGCTTTTTCTGCTGGAAAAAGTTACTGTAGAGAAGCACTTTTCTTGATGGGCTGTTTACTCTTATTCTAATGTGTCTTGTGCTGTGAAATTTCTATACCTATGTAATCTTTCTTTTTTTTTTTTTTTTTTTTTCAGGCTATGGAAAAATGTTCAGTTCCAGGAAACCAGCTTTAATTAAAGGTTCTAAATCTTTTAGTTGTTGTTGCCTTTTCTTCCTCACTAATTTTTGCTGTCATACAAAATAGAGTTCCTCCCATTAAATTCTAATGTATAAAGTGGAACAGCGAGCCAGTAGCCAGCCAAATAGTTTATGGTGGACAGGTCCTTGAAACTGGAGACCAAGCTGTGCAGAGACATGCACCATACACTAAACTCTTAATACAAACCTTCAAAGGACTTTTATGGATGAGTGAAATGGTGTAGAGAGGAAAATTTTATTAGGGTTACATTTGCCATAACTACAAATGAAGTTGCTTTAAAAGGCAATATGATAGGTAATAGCTTATTTCCATAGTCACCAGCCTGATGTACATTGCTTGGTAGCAAGCCCTGTCCCAGTGCTCTGAGACAGATTTCTTACCAAATTATTTTTATTTATACAGTTTCTCATCCTGTGGTTTCTTTATTAAAAAAATAATGGTGTTAGTTAATTTTATCTTTAATCCAGCTTTTAAAATTCTAAAACTTGTCAGTGATTCTGACATATTTACCTTGGAAGAAAAGTTCAAGCAGAACCACTTTAATGCAGTCTGGGTTTGTGGTTTTTGCATTCACCTACCAGCAATGCATTTGAAAGCCTGGACAAGTGAAGTTGTCAAGTCTTCAGAAAGACAAGCTAGACAAAGGGCTTTATTAACCTTCTTGATACGTGAGACATAAGAGGTGCAGCATATTTAAATTTATAACAACATTTGTCTGATACTTCTGAAAAAGGAAAACTGGTAACCTCTCTCCCCTGCTCAATTTACCCCTTCAACAAGTTTGTAGAAATAGGTTCCTAGTCAGCAGTCTTTTAAGTGTGAAATTTCCTGAATCTTCAGAAAAGAGACTGGAAAGAAAGTTATATTGTAAAATATTGAATCAAATTAGATTACACTTAACCACCATAAGTGGCAACTGCATCTGTACTTCTTAAAAGGAATTTACTTGGATCACATCAAAGTAACAAACCCAAATGAAGATTGATCTGTGTAACTGTGATCCCTGTACTTTTCTGCTTGTCATGCTTTAATCCTATAAGCTATGAAGATGCAGGAAACAGATCAGCTGCTCGGTTACATTTTACTTCGTTATACTTACTCTTATGATGCTCGTATTTGCTTGACAGCACGTAGCCTATAATTTTATGAAGGATGAGAATATGTAACAAGTAAAACCAGGAGATGGGGACTAAGTTCTTAAAAACAGAATGACCTCTTTATTTCCAATAAAGCATTTCTCCCTTTCTGTTTAAATAGGTTACTACCCCACAAGTTCAGAAATTAAGTGGTCAACAGATGAGTCATGATTCTTGCAGGTACTAAAAATGCATAGACTTGAGATGTGAGGTTATTAAAATGTCTGCGTGCTACTTATTTTTCTTAAAAGAATGAAAAAACTCTGCTTAAATACATTGGTGGTTTTAGGAAAGTCCAGGTTGATTAATAAAGGTTAATAATTTACTGTATGCCAACTAGTAAAAACCTATATTTGAATTTTCATATATTGCTTTTATTTCCTCAGTAAAACAGGAGTTCCACCAAAGTTCACAAGTGGACTGCCTTGGAGGTACCAAAAGATGACGGATATATACACAAGAGATGTCAGGTTATTAAAACTGTGGCAAAGTGATGAGCCTGAAGCCATGGCCACTGCTATTGCCTGATGTGGCTTCATGGGCCTTTGGACTCTGCTTCTCTCAGTTGTACCTCTGCTGTTTCTCCAATTTGTACATATTTTCAGGCAGTTGCCTTGGAACTTTTCATTTTCTCCTGCTCAACAATCTTGTCCCCCTTGTCTACGTTTCTCTGATCCTTATATTCTTTTTTTTCTTTTTTCTGTCTGCTTTTTAACCTTTCACAAACCTTGATGTTGGAAAAAAACAACAAACCCTTGACATATTTTCCTACACACCTACTTTCATGACTAATGACAGAAAAGGGAAAAATAGCATTTTCCTCTCATCTGTGACATTTCTATAAACACTCAAGGTGGAGTGTAAATTAGACTTAAGTTCGTTTGGTTTTGTTTCATTTTCCTCTGAGTTTTCTTCTTTGTTCTTTAGTGGACATCTGTGCAGCTTCCTTCAGGCTGAAACTTCTGCTTAGGGAAAGCCAATACAGAAGAGTTGATCTTTGGCTGATTTTAAAAAATTTGGCTAAATTTTAAAAAGTTTATAAAATTTTAACAAAAGACAAAACAAGCAATCCTCTGCAGACAAGGAAAAGGAGCAGCTAAAACAAATAGTATAATTCCTATATAAAAGTCCTTGCTCTTTTTCTAACCATCCTTCATTACTATACGAGTTCTGCTTGTATCTCTAGGTAGAAGAATTATAAAAACACAGATTGCATTTGTTACCTAAGGTATTCTTAAGCTGTGAGTAGGTCTCTATTGGTGGATTAATTTCTCTTGTCATGTAGCTATTGTACAGCCCTCCTTTCCACTATATGGTGTCCCAAATCAAGTATTTTATTCATAGCTTCACTGCTTAACTGTCATGTGAAAAGTTTCCAGTGATGACTACGTAGAGCTCACAGATGCTACAAAGATACCAGAACCAGAGGTATGATGCTGTGGCTGGGGCAAGATCTTGGATCAAGTGAAATTGTAGTCATATTTTACCTGCAGGAGTATGATAAGATGTTTGAACAGCATGCTGTTATATAAGTAGCAGTGGCTTAGTTAAGATTTAGAGTTGTTCCACCTAAGAACTGCTCTCTCACCATGTCTTTTCTCTCCATTTACATAGAGGGAGTTAACTGCTTTTCTAGATTAGAAACCTCAAGTGAATCCTTATCAATGACACTCTTACTGCTTTTTAGCAAATTTCAACTTTTTAAGGAAAGTTTTAACAGAATTGTGCACATGTGCATGTGTCTCTGTATGCACACATGTAAGGCAATGGAGATTGAATGTACAGTATCATACAAAAGAGTATGGGATAATCATCAACAAGAAAATATGAGCAAGGTGAGGGTATTTGCATCTTACATGTTGACGAAACAGCGATCCTTGCAAAGCATCTTTTACCTCCATCTATATGTCCCCTTTTTTGCTCAGCCCAAATTGCCACTTCCCCAGTGCTGGGAGCTTGGTGATATTCAGGGATATCCTATCACTGTGCAGGTGCAATATGCTTCCTCTTCATTCCTCCAGGGGCTGTTGCTAATCTGGGTCTGGTGCTAGTTTGAAAAAGGAAGTAAATAAGACTCAGATTTTAGAGAGGGTTATAAATTTCTGGTGGAAATTGATCCTACTTGCCTTTAAGTGGCAGCCCCACAGACCCTTTTATCCCTTTTGTGTAATTACAGTCCATGTAAAGTAAGGGGAAACTTAGTTCATAGGGCATGAAGCCAGATGTAAACAAATTTAGTCTTTTGCTAGCTACAGTGACAGATAAAATACACTTCCCAGATCTCTATGCATGTCTAGTATAAAGAAAACAAAAGACTATTTAAGTGCTTCCCAGACTGCAGAGCTGTCCAATCTGCTATTAAAAAACATAACCACATCTTAAACAATTAATATTTTTGTTTCCAGTGTGAAAAACTATTTGTTCTGGATGTTAAGTGGTTGTCAACAGTAGCAAGCATTTTTGCAGTTCAGCCAGAAAGCATGCATGTCCTCAAAAGTGATGGCTGAAGCAGCTATTGTACTACAGTCATGACAATGACTGAAAAAAGGCCTTGTGGTTCTGGAAGGCAGACAAAAAAGTAGTAAAAAATCACAAAAGACCTAACCTCAGAACAAAAATACCTGAGTCAGGCAAGTCTATCCTCAGACTTTTCTGAACCTAGAATATATTGTTATTGATTCATTGGATCACTTAAGCTTTCAAAACTTCAGTTGTAAATGTATAAAAATAATAGTTTTGAAAATCTCAGCTGCTTCTAGAATTCCTCTCATTTGAAGCCATAGTTCCCCACCTGACTACACAACAGTAGATGCTTTAGTCTCCACAAAGTTCTCTGATCTCAGCTCGGGTTTGGTGTTGCACAGATTCATGTCGATAGGGCCATTTGTAGTTTTCTGAGGATCATCACAACCAAATCAAGTCTTTTCTTCCCCCTCCCTCCATCTTTACCTCTCTCCCTCCTGTTTATTTTCTTTTTTTATCTCCGCTTTACTTTACTTTGTTTTACTTTCTTTTTTTTCTTATATTTTCTCCTATTTTTCTTTTTCTTTTATTTTTGTATTACTCCTCCTTTTCCTATCTCTTCTTGTCTTTTCCTTTTTCCTTTTTAATTTACCCTTTTTTCTTTCTTTCTCCCTCCTACTAACACCCCTAGGAAAAAAGAATGCACTCAGGTGACTGCAGTGCCACCTAGGTTCATGTTTATTTTGTCAGCTAAATCAACTCACATCAAATCTCAGAAACATCCTTTAAAGCACTTATATTCGCCTGTACAGCAGCATAAGTACAATGTTTATATGATATCTCTGATACTCATATTGTGATCATAGATTATTCTGGTCTATTAATGCCTAAAAAGCAGCATACCTCGGAGCTGTTCAGCTGCCAGGGATCCTTCAACATGCAGCTGCTGTAGTGCAAATCTGAAAAAGCTTCTCTGTTCACTCTGAGTTTACTAGTACCCATATGCTCATAACTGGAAATATGTATTGTCCAAATTAATATCCCTGAGTTCCTAGTAGAGCACCTCTATACTACACCTAGAAGCACATCTCTAGCTTGCTTTAAATGCCTATAATTTCTTTCCCCTACAATTCACATGAAAAAAATTGTCTTGAAGTCTATATAGCATTTGCCAACTGTAACTAAAGCAGTTAAGTTTGAACAGAGACAAGTCTCGCTGACAAAAATGAACATTTCTTTTTTAATGCAGTTGATCTGTGACTGTCATTAGCTGAAAGCTTTGAGCTTTTTCAGTACATGAAGGAAGGTTTTGTGTCGTAACACCCATGGGAAACTGATGACCCATGAGAGACTCCTTTGCATTTCTCCCAGCTTACCCTCATGAAACACACACACACACATACAATACATGTGAGCATAAAATACTTTTAATAGCTTATGCTTCACTTGTTTGAGTTTTTTTGTTTGTTTGTTTGTTTTTGTTTTTGCTTTTAGATTTTTGGTTTTAATTTTTGGTATCATTATTTTGTTTGGTTTTTTTCTACATGACATTTTTCATTTGAAATACATACTGGATTTTAGTTTTTGAAAGCTTATTCAAAATTTAGTGCAATATGGTATTTTGGTACTTCCATTTCCAACAGTTTTCTAATATTCTCAGACAGTCAGCAGGATGTCTGGCTGTCTGCAATATGAATGGCTGAACATTTCTTGTAAAAAATGGAATGCACTACGTTGCTGGAATTGCATTAAAAAAGTCTTTAGTGATATGGAAAAAGGCTCTGGGACCTTGGATGTCAGTTCTAGGAGAGATGAATTTATAGGTAGAGCAATCTCTCTCCTAAAACTGACATCCAAAGTCCCAGAGGCTTTCTCTGTAACACTGAGGATTTCTTTTTCTCATGCAATTCCAACAATATAATGTATGCGTGTGTAGTGTTTTGAAAAATTTCACACTCAAAACAATAATAACAACCTTGGGCTTAGAAACAGCCCACCCCCAATCCTATTGAATAACAGTTGGGTTTAGCAGTAATTTGCTTAAGAAAGCACGAACAAACTCTTTGCAACTCTTTGCAATGAAGGGCAAAGTAGATCAGCACTCAAAATCTAATGGTCACATTTGCTTTTTATTAAAATCTTTTGTATGTGTTCAGAATGGGTAAATGAGTCAGTCTCGAAAACTAAGCTACAAAGTCACCATACACCTAAATTAGACCCCTTTTTCCCCCAGTATCCCACCATTTTTATGTCTCCATTTCACTTATTACCATATCTCTTATTACCTATGATTCTCAAAGAAATTGCCCATATCAGCACTTTTTACCATAGAAAATATTGTGACTTGCTGAGTTCTCTTTCTTAAAACAACACTCAATATGAATCTACAGTAGTTTGCTATTGATTTGAACGGAAACTTGTCTTGGTCTCACCGATTTGCAATCTCAAACTAGGTAATACTGATTGTTTCACTTACTTAAAAAAAGAGGAAATCCCACACAACAACTTCTTTTGTTTCCTCCACAGATGCTATGGAAGTCTAATACACAGAGTCTTATAAAATTCTTATTGCAGAAGAACATCCCTTAGGAGAGTTTATTATTAGACAATTAAATTCTGATCACATTTGGAGATGCAAAAGTAAAAGTTAATTTTATGAGGAAATTCTCAGAATATGCATATCAGTCCAGCCAAGGATCTCATTTCTTATAATATCCT
The DNA here is from genome assembly GCA_026283785.1 of Coracopsis vasa. NCBI lineage: Eukaryota > Metazoa > Chordata > Aves > Psittaciformes > Psittacidae > Coracopsis > Coracopsis vasa. Next base: position 9,264 of record JANHGB010053762.1, read on the forward strand.
TAACTATTAAAAAGCACCGATGTTGTAATGTCCTTCAAGTGCATAATTCTGAAAGGTACATGCTTCAGTATTATAGCACAATAACAAAACAAGTGACTCCAGAGATTTTTTAAAGAAGTAACCCTGAGTAAATTCTATATACTCAATTAAGTATTAGAAAACATTTATACAAAAGCATTTGAACTCAATTAGTATAACAGCAAAAATAAACAGCAATACATAGGCATTCTGTATTTTTCAGCTTAATTAAAAAAAGAAAAAAAAAGTATTGGCACTGATCTGCCATATATAAACTGATGCTTTTAAAGGAGGTTTAGTGGTGGAATAAATAACATACAAAACTTTTTCCTCCCATTTGAAGGACGTAAGTAGCTAGTAAAAAGCTGAGAGCAATGATGTGATAAGACAAGACCATCTTCCATAGTTTAATCAGCCCATTTTTCTTTTCTTTTGAGTTTTTCTGCCAAACTGGAATTTGTGTTTATCGCATGTGATATATTGTATAGTCACATCAGCCAGTGTTTGCAATGAATACAGACACTTTAAAACATCGTATGTGGATACATAGCAATGCTTTATTGAATATATTAATATGTTCTATTCATCATCGTGATTCTGTCTCTGTGCGAATTATAACGCAAATTAGACCAGTTTTGAAGTGAGTTCAAAGAATAAGTTAAGGTCATCACAAAACAGTGCTGCAAGCGATAATTTTTTTTAGGGAAGTAACTATAAGTTTGTTCCAGGATAGCAGTTAGGTTTCTTATTCTGGAAGCTCTTTGATGCTGTTTTTGTTGTTATTTTATACTTCATTAACAATGAAAAATTAAATTATCAAAGCATCCAGAATTTCTTAACATGTAAGCTGTTTTTGTTGAAATTATTCAAAGAATGCTATATGATTTCAGAAATAATTTGAATTTTACTTTTCCCCCACTCCAATGTGCATTTCTTTTTCTGAGAAAAAATAAAAAAAGTATTACATGAAAAAAAAATGCTAGTAAAAACATTCTTTCTAGTAGTTGGAAGCCAATCACATCTGTCCCTAACAGAGTGGGAGGCAGCAGTAAAAACTCCTTTATATACGTAATGCTGCTGGAGTATCAGTGTAGTTTAAGTTCAAATGCTAAAGTCATCCTTCACATAACGCTTTTGAAGTCACTTAAACCATAATCAGGTTTTAGCCATGGTGGTTATGGAGACAGTTGTGCTTTGATCTCACAGCTATTCATTACTTGGAAGTTCACAGTGTTTAGTGTGCCTGTAGTCTGGTACAAGATAGAAAGTACCACTCTCCCACCCATCACACTCAAAAGTTTTGTTTCTTGTACTGGAGCAGCACTGTTAACTTCAATGAGACTGGTGTAACTGAAAAAAGAAATCAGACTAAGAAGCACCCTATTACTTATACCTATCATAGTTTTGTATATTTATCTCTGTCTGCAAAACGCATTGCATAAAAATATACAGCCTGCCAAACAGTGATATACAGTGTCAGTTTAATGCAGTGCTTTGCACTTTGTATTCCTCCCCCCAGTTACTATTTAGGTGGCAATCACTAGACTTGGACTGAAGATAAGAAAGAGATTTTACTGGCAGCAATGCTCAATTTTCAGCAGACTCCAGGTGTAATGTGAGTTGCCTGCGGGTCACTCATGATTAGACTGCTGATGAGAAAACTGAGCTACCTTCTCCCCTAGCAAGTCATTTCCTTTTAATTCACTTTGATTCAGGGAATGCATATTTTTTCTTTACCTGGCTGTGAATAAAAATAAGCTCCTGTAAATCCACTTACACAATGTGTACAGGAACAGGACTTCTGTAAGGCAGTGCAGGAATACGTGCAAACCACTAGAAATGTACATGTTCTATGAAGTTTAAGATATCCCCTACTTTTGATGTCTCTCCCCACACTTTTATTTTTATGTGTACAGCAGTGGTAAAATACATATACTTTTTCCTCTGATCATACAAAGGCACACATTTATTTTAGATGAATAGAATTAAAATTATTTTCTTTTTGAAAGGCCTTGCGTTATGTTGTAAAAGCTGTAATTTGGAAAGGTCACAATCCTATATTTGGCATCACGGAAATGTTAGTGGGTAAAGCTCATATTTCTTCCCCGAAGTTTTCATTTATTGCTTTCAATAATATTTGCATTTCCATTCTGGTAGAAAAATCTTGTCTACTTCAGTAAAACGAACAGAGATAAGAAGCAGATAATTGCTGTGTGCTTGTACCTAACAATGAGGTACAATAACAAAATGTAATCTTTTTGAACCAAACCTGAAATTATTTGTGAGGAATTCTGCTGTCAAGAGGAGGGTGCAGGATGATTTCTGCATTTGCTTTTGGCACCATGGGTTTTACAGGGCAGAACACAGTGTTGCTGGTAAAAAGGAGACAGCTCTGCCTGGAGCTCATGGGGGTTTCAAGTGAGCTTAGTAGCTCATGATGTGTGGTTTATAAATAGAAAACCTCTTTAAAGAGTGTGCCAATGTCAACACTGCTTTCTGTGGCGTCCTGTGACATAGCCAAGTAAATATTCACAGCACCCATCTCAAGGTCCTAATGACCAGGAGTGTGGAGTATCTGGGGGAAGAAGGCATGTGGGAAGGCAGGGTAAGGATGGTATAGTTTCTGATTAATTATGAAGAAAATAAAAAGGAAACTGTATATGTTCACATTCTGCTATAGAATGCATATACCTAGAGAAGAAGGCACAAACTATATATCTCTGAGTCAAACGCAGGATTTCTGCTCTCTACAGGTCCTCTTTATATATATACCATTCTGAGGGATGGATTAGCTTCCTTCTGAAGGTGATACTTTTTTATGTCTTGCTATACGATACTTGATCACTCAGGCTGAAATCTAGACTGATACCTGACAAATGAATTATTAGACATAGTTAAGATTTGAACCTTTAAAGATACAGGTTCTGAACTTTTTTCTGTGATTAATGTATTCATATAGCAAGGAAATATAAAATCTAAAGTGTTCTTGGTTTCAGTTGTTTTGGAAAAGCAATTAGATGATATCAATAAGCAGCACTAAAAGCATCAACATTTGAGATGGCTGTTCTGTAATAACCCCAAGTGAACTGTATACTTAATATCTGATGTGTGAATCTTCAGTAATGAGGTTGGTTTTGTATTGTTTCAGTGCATAGAAACGTAATATTTTATTCATAGAAAATCTGCAATCTGACAATTGCTCAGGACAGGAGGAGCCATTGTTTTATAATCTTTATAGTGCTGCACAACATATGTTTGAAAATCAAGAAGGGAAAACATATGTTGAGGGAGTTGGTATTGCAAAAAGTCTTATGAAAGTGAAAAGATTACAAGGAGACCGAATGAGTAAGTTTATTAAAATAAAAGGAATTCCATGAATATTCAGTCTATAACTGTCGTCATTACTGATGTGCACTAAATTCTCCTGAGTACTAAGTAGTATTGGTTAGGTGAGACAAAGACAGACCATACATCTTTACAACCCCTGGGATACTTGGGCACAAAAAGAATAGACTAAAACTTAAGAGGACATTGTCAAACATATAGCACATTGGGATCCGTGTTTGCCTTCAACTTGTGTTGCATAGAATGGACATAATGTTGTTATAGATCTAAAAGTATAATCAAATAGCATTTATTTTTTTCAAAGCAGACATCAATACTTGCTTTAAAACTATTTAGCAGCTCCTGACAAGAAAGGGCACCATTTTACATCACATGTACCTCTCATGTCAGAGAAAAAAGTCAAAAATACATGGCAATGTCCACTGAATAGAGTGAAGATTAAATCGTAGCAGGCCTGGCTATCTGTGTCTTAGTCCCTCTGCTAAGATCCTGTATTTAAAGATAACCACAATTTAATGGGATCTTTTATTTTCCTATTTCTAAAATATTAATATCTATAACACAGGGCTATATTTAGTTTCAGTAATATTGTTAGGTCTTGCAACGTGTCTGTAAAATCCTGTGTTACAGCTTTTATACTGAATAAATATTATCTGGCCTAGATAATTAAGTTATTTTAAAAACATTGTTCTTCATACATAAAAATAGAATGTTAGCTATTTAATGCACCATGTGAAGATGCGAAATTTCTGCTTCTCTAACAATAATGCCTTGCAATTGCCTACCTTAAAGACAGGCAAAAAAAAAAAAATAAACAGAAAAGATTAGTGCCTTTGACTGAAATATTCCTAAGAGTAGATACTTCTAAATTTTAAATTTAACAGAGAAGGTAAAAAAAAAAAAAACAAAACAAAAAAACCTGGAAGAGAGACAAAGTGTATAGAAGGTATGACTGAAATGACAAGTCTTTTACAGACACCTCTGAATATTGGGGAATACAAGCAGTAGAGTACACTCCAGTACCACAATGTAAACACCAGTTTAGGAAGAGCACAAGATGCCTTTTGAAAGGTATCTACAGTAAACATACAATAAACCTAAGTCTTAGGCTTAACATTTCAATCCTCACCAATGCTTTTAACTGAAAACGTTCCATCTTGTTTCAGCATATAAGAGTCTGGTGGGGGCAGTAAGTCCACATACATACATGTTTTAAATAGTATTTTACCTGAGGCAACACACAAGTATACTATACAATAAACATTTACTGTTAGATGTCTCATAATAAAATAAAGTAAAATAAGCTTCTAAGTATATATTTCAAATGAAAAAAATATTTTTTTTTCTCTCTGTAATAAATCACTGAAAATAGGGTATGTCTTGGTATATATTCTGAAAAATTTCACAATGTAATTTTGGTTTTATGCAGTACAGATACAAATTTAATCTGATGCTAAAGCCTTTGTAAAAACCTTAAATAAAATGTTTGTCCTACGTAGCAAAAGACTGTCAGTTTGTAGTAAAACCCCTCTTATTTTTTTTCAGAACAAAATAAAAATTTAAGTTGGTAGAACTTATTATGTAGACACAAGCACACGTATTAAACACTACTTGATCTGAAATAAACAAATAATATACAACATCACTTGTTCCTGTTCTCCATTATTTTCTGTAGCTTGAGCAAAATCTTTAATGTAGTATATCTAGAAATAAATAAAAGCATGTTCTGTAATTCAAAGTTGTCAAACATAAAAAGCTACAAAGCAAATAAGAAAAAAAAAAACCAAACCCACTATGAACTCAGTAAAGAATAAAAATAATACATCAATTGTATATTCATTTTTAATAATTTTATATTTTCTATGGACATTGAAAAGTGGAGTTAACATGCTTAATTTATAGTATCTGCCAGGATATCAATACTGGGTAAGATGTTGGTACTGAAGAGATGATGATTATAAATACTAAATACAATACAAAAAATTATTAATCCCCAATTTTGCTATCACCTGCTATGGTTTGTATAGCCTCTGGCTTTCTAAACCCATCTGGCAGAGCTGTGTTTCTTTCTGCTCCAGTGCTGTTAAAAGAATGAAGCAGGGAAAGTTTCCCTTTTTGTCCCTAAAGCTGTTTTTCTTTTCACTTTCAAAGCAACAGACCAGAGCATAATTGTTGGTCTTAAAGTACTAGTGGGGTCTGTGCTGGGGTATCTCCTCTTGTATCTCAAAATTTGGCAGGAAGGGGAACTTCAGCACCAACTGTGCCAATATATGAGGCAGCTTCAATCACAGGCTGGAGTCTTCCAGCAAGAGCTTCAGCTTCCCTTCAGATCAGATAATCTGCAGCAGAGGTGATAGCCAGGAAATGCAGACCTCCAATCATGCATCTTTCACATCCAAATTTTTTAATAGTACCACAGTATTTGCTAGTATCTGATTTCAATAGCGTGCAAGACTCAGTGTTGCCCATCACTTATATGTATGTTTTTGCATTGTCAACTAAACAGTGTACTAACTAATGGATGGATGAGTGCGCATACATATGTATGTGCATTTATCCTTTGTTCCACTCACCTAGCTGCAACAATAGTTACAGACTCAATGGATACAAACTATTGGAACGTGTGAAAGCATAATATATTATTAACAATTTTTCTATCTATATAAAATATAGATAACATTTACCAGTAATTTCTCAAATACATTCTTGTCTGATTCACCTGACATCACATCACAGGACATCAGTAATACCTCTGGCCTGAGTCCTTAGGCTTGCGTAGCTTTTTTACTAGTCAAATAATCAAACCAAACTTGAGCCAACTGAAGAATGCACTACTCAAAATGAGGTAGTCAGGTTCCCACAGAGAGCATGTTTTGCACACAGTACCTGAATCAGGAGTGAAATATGCATAAAAGCACTATTTACACACACATTGCACATAAATAGCCAGAGAGTAGCATACTACTGATTGCATGTCTCTCTCCCACATGAAGAATCCTTCAATATTAATTCTGTCCCCAAATGAGCATAAGCGCAGTAAATTGTACAGTTACACCATCTTGTAGATGAGTAGATAAAGAATGAAGCCGCAACAGTTAAACAGGCTTCTCACTTGTTTCTGTTGTTGCTGCTTACTGCAGCACCAGCAATTATACAGTGCTGATTAATTCCAGCTACTGAAAGCAGCAAAGCTCTCTCTGTCTTCTCGGCTCTGACTGATTACTGAACACAGGAAAGCAATTCACCAGTGTGAATAGGGAGCTGGTTGTTTGCAGCCCAAGCAAAGAAGTGTAGAGCACAAACAGAGAAGGCTTAAACATATCTTCACTCTGACTTCAGAATTTAAAGCACAAGTCAAAAGCAAGCTGTCTCAGAACTTATTTCAGATGCTTGGTTTTTCATGCAGTTTTCCAGTAATGCAAATTGTTTACTCAGACTTCCATGAATCCTCTAACTCTCCTGCAGAAATCTCAGAAGTATACTACCTTAGACAAAAACAAAACCTGTAGGTCATATATCTTTTAAAAGAAATATGAAAATAAGTTGAAAACAGAGAGTTTCACGCATGCTTTAAAAATGTATAGTACTAATGTAGGGAACTGACACTGAAAAATGTACAACTTGCCCTGGGTATTTGTGTTAGGTATGACTTGTCACTGAAGCATCATTGCCGTATGAATGTGAACTGTGGTCATCCAGAAAATCCTCAAATGACAAGTGGTTGGCCTGGAGTTGGTTACCCTGATTAATATCAAGCTGGTTACGGGTGAATAAGAAAAGATGCTATCAGTGAGCCTAGTGACAAAAAAATCACAAGTGATGAAGATCAACAAGTATAACTCAATATACTAAGCTATATCCTCAGAAGAACAAGATAAATTAGATGTATGATGCATCTGAAAAGAGCAAGAGGGTAAAACAAAATTATCATGGAGTTAGAACAGTTACAAGTCCTTGGTCTTATTAAGAAGGTGTGCTGCTCATTAGAGTAGAAGAGAACTTGAAGAAACATGTGATGATTTCTCCAGGGGAAACAGAAGCTCTTGATAGAACAGAGAAAAGAACAGAAAGTACCTAACAAATCTGTGCTTCGTGCCTCTGGGAAAGGATCACCTTTGGGAAAAGAGTAAAAGAAAATCTAGATGGGTTCGTTGTTTGGAGATATAGCATGAGCAAAAGGATAAACCCATTAATGAGGAAAAGAGTACATAAACCCATTAACCATTGTAGACAAAAGTAAACAAAATAAAATATTTTGTTTAGACCCCAAAGAATTCGTATACATGCATACATATATATATACACACACACAAAACCATACATAGGAAACGCAACATTTCTAGTACCTTCAAAGATGGAAAACAGAGAAGATATAGAGGCCAACTATCTTCACAGACTTCTTTCAGCAAAGAGACTACCTGTGCACAACCAGAATTTACAGTGAATGCTTTAATGAGCAAAACCTGAAATTTTCCAGTTTCTAGAAGCTGTGTTATCCTTCCACCTAATTATAGCCTTTATCTATCCTACGTAAGCATGCAAAATCATCCCTGCAGCTCCTGCCACAAAAACCTTGCCACCTAAATGTAATGCAGCTATTTCTGCAGGTATTGCATGGGTAGGTGCAATTTATATGCATGCAGCAACATGCTAATTCATGCAGAGCTGACTTATTGAATGATGAGTAGTTTATATCCTTGAGAACCTGATCATTTGTGGCAGAGAACCTGATACTTATGTGGCACTGTGTTACTACAGAAAACTAAAATAGATAAAAAAAACAAATCATCCACGCTTCATCTAAACTTAAGGAAAAATATATATGATTAGAGTAAACCATTTTTCTTGTAGGAGTTTATCTCTCATTAGTGTATTTTATAAATGTAAATTTGAATGCTAATCCCTAAAGCAGGAAATTCTCTAACATAAAAATTCATCAGAGCACTCAGATACAAAGCAGAAGGTATAATATCTTGATAAATAAACAACATAAATAAAGTGAAATTAAAATGATAAAACCTAATCAAGAGGTCTTCAGGTGATATATGCCAGCTGAAGGTCTTTTTCGTATAATTGAAGTATTCACAGTTAAACCTAAGTGTATTTTTCTCAAGTGGTATTCAAGCTATTTTTCCTCAAAATCTCTCAACTGCAACTTGTTACCTCCAACCACAATTCTACAGACATTTTCACCTGAGGATGGCCTTTGCAAAGATATATATTCATACCTGGCAAGCAACCTCAACTCCTTTCAGAAAGATTGTTAGCTTCTGTTTAAATGTCAAAAGAAGCCTACAAAACCAAACTGTTGCCAAACCCAGACTGCCTGAGTGAATGTCACCATGATGCATGCTATATATATACTATTTGTGTATTTTTTATACATGTCAAATTCTGTCAGATTCACTTTAAAGGAATGTTGTATTTCAGAAGCAGCTACCTGCAACCTACAGTAAAATAATATTTATGCTCTGCATGGGTCAGTAGTTCCCAGAGTTTGCCACCATCAGAATGAATAAAGGCACTTTGCGCATCTCTGTTTCCCAGGTTTTAAAACATTCCAGTGTCTGCTATCACAAAATGGCCATTTTGTTTCCTCATGGTGGAAAGCTGCTTAATAGTGGAGCAGAATAGAAATCACATGATATGTTTCCTTTGAACCTTGCCAGATTTACAAAACTGCCTTTTTTTTACCCTTCCAGCAATTAGTTTTGAGTCAAACAAACACATTACTGAAAAATTTGAGTTAAATGAAAGTTCCTCTAAACCGAGCAACAGTAGCAGTTCTTTTAATATCCGTGAGCATTAGGTAACCCACGTGCAAAATTCAGAGGAGATTTTATGAAGAAAGTACATGATCATCAACAGAACAGCATCTGCTATGTTCAAAATCTTGTATATGGGCAAAGAGTAAACACATGCTATAGATAAAAGAAGCTTAGAACTTATTCTTAAATCTTTACAACATGATTCAAGGATCATCATTAGTGTACATCTAATTATTACAGAAAATAAAAAGATAGAATACAGAAAAAGGTACAAAACCATCAACAATATAATTAAAATAGTAACATGCAAACTTCTTAGTTTTAACGTTTCCCCGATCTTTTTCTCTCCCTTCTACTGCTTTTCTGCTTCCTAAGGTCAGTACTTTCACCATGGTGTTCATTGTAGTAAAGAAGGTGTTGCAGCAAGTTGTCAACATCTGGAGCCCCTTTGCTGAGAGGAATATGGTGCTCACATTGATCATAGAATCATAGAATCATAGAATAGGGTTGGAAAGGACTTTAAGATCATCTAGTTACAATCCCCTGCCATGGGCAGGGACACCTCACACTAAATCATGTCACCCAAGGCTCTGTCCAACCTGGTCTTGAACACCACCACGAATGGAACATCCACAACTTCCCTGGGCAACCCATTCCAGGGCCTCACCACCCTTACACTAAAGAACTTCTTCCTTATGTTCAATCCAAACTTCCCCTGTTTAAGTTTGAACCCGTTACCCCTTGTCCTATCACTACAGACCCTAATGAAGAGTCCTTCTGCAACATCCTTATAAGCCCCCTTCAGATACTGGAAGGCTGTTATAAGGTCTCCATGCAGCCTTCTCTTCTCCAGGCTGAACAGCCCCAACTTTCTCAGCCTATCTTCATACGGGAGGTGCTC
>JANHGB010053763.1:0-48569 GCA_026283785.1 Coracopsis vasa
AAATACAGCCCCAACTAAGCAAATGTAATAAAAAACTAATGTAACTTGTAAGCTCAAATCTTTCTCTGTAACCCAGAATAGGCAGGGAAGGCACAGGACTGAGGGGTGGCTAAGAAGGGACTTCTGCTGTATCGTTCCCCAGTCTCAGAGGTTAAACTGGTGGTCTTTTAATCCCTTTTCTCATTTCAAGGTGACCATTCATACAGATGGCTACTCACACAACTTACAAAACAAAAAACCCTGATGTGGCAAAGGAGACAGAGTAAAAAGATTTTTTACTGTCTTGTCCATTTAAAGAATATTTTGCCATTTTAAAATATGCCAGAAAAGTTAAAATGTCAGAATTCCCCTAGTGAAGATGCAGTTAAGCAAGTGTTAATGCCAATATAATGTCATATTAGCTCTGTGAAGCACAGCAAAGACGGTATAAAGAACTTGATACCAGCACATTTCTGCACTGTGACTTTTCACAACAGGATTATGTACGTATATGTACCCTATCAAAATGGTTTATTTGATAAAACTTACCAAGCCTGAAAACTGTAAGGTATCTAAACCCAAAAGCATCAGCATGTCCCATTTTCCTGGTGTTGTCTGCCTGTAATAGCTTGATTCAGGAGTTTTAGGGATGAAGCAGGGGATGAAAATACGAGTGTGGCTGTGTTTGTACCTACCTTTTTGGCATAGTCAGTTTTCTCATTGCGACCATACCAGATTTAAATTTTTTAACCTATTTCTTTGCTAACTTATGGATATTTTCCCCTCATCTTGGACAATGCTGGTCAAAACTGCCTTCTGATTTATATATAGTAGCTCCATTGCCCTGCTGGGAAAGTGGGAAAGGCAGCAAGCAAGCTTATGTTGTTGCTCAACTTCTGAAAATATTAAGCATTTTTGATCTTCCAGTCATTATAAAGCAGTAAAAAGGTGCTTCTTAAAAATAAAAACAAAGAGAAATTAAATTTAAAACTGGTCCTAACCATGTTAGTTGTTGAAGATATGATTTTATTAGCAACTGCATCAGGCCCAGGAAGTAAATTTTGATCCTTTCCAGTCCAGTCTGGAATTAGAAGCAGTGACTTTTGTTGTTGTTGCAGGTGGTGGTGTTTTTTTTCCTGGCTGCTCTCAGCTGAACAATTCCTCTTAGTGAGATGAATCCCTCTGAGGTCATACCATCCACCAACTTCCTGGAGCTGAGATATGGCAAGATGAATTTAACTGCATGTTGTTATTCTGTTCTGTTTCTTCTATCTTTCAGGGACAGAACCCAGCTCAGAAGGGCACTTAAATTAAATTTGGATTCTATACTAGGAACCTTGTATATAGCCCTTCCAGCAGTTTTCTGTTATGAAAAATGGCTGCATCTCAAAGATAACTAGTTGGCATGCAAAAATCAACTTAATAAGACACCTTCATATTTTTTTCGCGATTCTTTCTTTTTTTTTTCATGTGTATATATCTCAGTTACTAATGCTGCGCCAGGAAGTGAGGGATAAAGACAGAAATAATTTCATTTTTTGTCTGAGTATATATTTCTCTTTTGGGTCATCTGAATGGAAAAAATACCTCTTGTTTTTTATCATCAAGATTTTATTATCATTTCTCCCCAGTTTCTGCAAACTCCATAATTTGAACCAGATACTCTTTCCTACACCACACCAGACTTTAGAATTTTTTTTGGAGCATCATTTTCTTAGATGTAAGAATTTTAACATCTTTGAATGCAACTTACTAATCCTTGCTCTTTGTATTTCACCACTGTACTCTTCACTGTCCCAGTCGAACGCCCTTCAAACACTGCCCAGTATTTTTTCCAGCTCATAAAACATATGTATACACCATTAGTTAAACCTAAATATCTCTTAAGACTTGCCTAATTGCAGTCCTAAGACTCTTAGCATCATCAATAACCTCCTCTTCTGACTTTATAAACAGGCCTCTAGAGAAACTGGAAAGTGAGACACTCTAGAGAAACTTCCCCAGTCACAAAAATGGTCTTACTATACACAACTACAACTGCTACCATTTGAATAATTGATCTGGTGGAAATGCAATGTCTGTATATATTAATTATCCCATGGTGTTTTGGGGCTGTACATTTTTAATTCCAAATAATGGACTTTGCCTTAATCATGCAATTAAATATAATAAATTCATGGATGTTCTATGTTATGAGTAAATAAAATAAACAATACAAAAGCAAAAAAAGAAAACTATATCTGAAGATTGCAGCTGAAAACTATTACAGAAAACCAAAGCAGACAGATTACGAAAAATAATACAGCTCCAGCTTTTCTGTACTAGTGCAGTTTTCACTTCAGTGCCAAATCCTTAATCCTTCTGGATGATCATAGAATCAGCAGCAGAAGCATAGTGTAACTACACTTCCCCTTTAAGCATTTTCTATTTTCTACATTATTTTGTTCTCCCTCCCCAGTCTTACAGATCTGCATCAATATTCACCTGTATTTATTGATACAGGCTCTGCTAAGTGTTTCCATTTAATTAATTGGTTTGGTTTGTTTCAACACTGATTGACTCAAGTACCAGCTTCCATTAATCTTCCCTGATGACCATGACAAAGCTCTCATAAATTTGTCCCACTCCCACAACTGGCAGGTCATTTTTCAACTGCATTTCATGTTACGCTGTGCGGGAGAGCTTCTTGTTCCCTTGGCCAAGGGCAGTGCTTCTTAAACAACTACACAGTGTTTAAGAACCAAGTGACAGCTTCTGGTTTTGTTAGACCAGGTAGCCTCCAAAATAACTTGAAGTGGAGCCCAACCTGAACTAGATTGCCAAACAGAATATAGTTTGAGAACAGTTGCAGAAGTGTGTTTCTCTCTTGCATAAATTTCTTTGTTATTAGATAGAAATTTTTTTCCATTTTTAGCTGAAATACTAAACAAAATATTTAGAAGCTAATAGACATTTTTCCTCTAGATTGAAAACAAAAAGTGAGCTGCTCAAGGCCACAAAATAGACAATTTCAAAATGAGTTCTTAGAGAGCTGGCTGTCAACCAATTTCCCTGATAAACATGATTTTACAAAAACGTTACCAAACAGTGTTTCGAGCCCTACAGAACTGGGTGGTATCATCCATTGTAAAGACTTTTTCTCCCGGTCCATTCAGGAGAAACTGTTTCCTCTCTCCCCTTCCAGGCTCAGGATGCTGAAGACCAGACAGCAGATGTATATTTTCATCCACATGTCAGAGAGATGGTAAAGGATAGACAACTGTGTGCCCTGGGATGAACCAACAGTGAAATCCCATAAATCAGCTTTTGGGAAAGGCTATGAAGACCTTCTAGAACAGCAAAGGGTATTCTTGCACATTAGCTTCATCTTCTTAAAATCAACTCTGTGTAGACAAGTTTTACACTGTCATAAGAGGACAGAACACAACAGTGGAGGTGTGGTTACGACAATTAGACCCATGATCTGTCATGAACTAACTAATAGATACCTAGTTCTAACTGCATCTAGGGTATATCTTCTTTAGTAGAGAAAAGGACAAGAATAAATTGCCTATGATCATTAAATTAAATACATTCTATCAAATTTCCAGCTCCAGCTTTTTTGCACAAGTTTTCCCCACAATACCAAATGCACCTGTGTGATCATCAGCAAAACACATTGTGAAATTATGTAGCTGTCATTAGCTAAGTAGAGGATACCTAGTCCTAAAGTATATGAAGGATATTTCTTTTAATATGGAATAGGACAAGAATAAACACTCTATGGCCATTACATTAAATATAAACTATCAAATTTCACTTTGTCTCTGGGAACTTCCACTCTCTTCACTGCCTGTAAAACTCTAGACAGCTCTGGAGTAAGCATCCTTTCGGGAAAGTCTATCAGCTCATAGATATGCTAAAGCAACTGTACTGTTCATGCTGACACTGAAGAGCATCCCTATTTTATTACACAAAATAAAACTTTTCCTGACAGGACTAAAAAGGGGAAAGTAAGTGATTTTCAGTGGCATAAGAGGAATCTATCATTCAGCCAGAATGTTTCACTGAGGTGACAATGAAAATCCATCTGGCTGTTGGAAGTGATATGCTGTTAAAACTTACATAATTTGATTTTGTTCCATTTTTACCTTTGGGGAAAAAATATTGGTTAGGGCAGCTTTCAGACAAAATTGAAGAATGAAATTTGAATTTTTCAATAAAGCTACAAGCTCCTCAAAACACCACCGGAGTGGTAAGCGTTTCGCAAACTTAACTGGAGTAGGCATTACTCTCACTGCCGCAGTTTGGAAATACATTATTTCTAGAACAGGTACTTGAAGAAATCATGTAAAATTTCATAATGCTAGTAGCAGTTATATTTGCTAAGATTATCCATTGCTACTTAACTCTGTTTAGGCAGCAACACTTCCTTCAAGCAAATCCAGGCACCTCAGGAAGGCTGAGAGTTGTTCATGTGCCAGCAGCACTGACAGCCAGACTGAAACCTGAATGTGCTGAGTTTACAGGGGGAAAAAGAGTCCAGAGGACAGTTGGAGGGAGACCACAACTGAAGAACAGTGTTGCACCTGAAGAGGGAGAGAGGCAGAGAGAAAGAAAGAGAGAATAACAAAGGAAGGGAAAGGAAAGCAAGAGAAGGGAAGGGAAGGGGAGAGGAAGGGGAGGGCAGGGGAAAGAAGGGAGAGGGGAAGGAAGCAAAGGGAAAGGGAGAAAGTCCAGTCATACAACAGATACTCTCAATTTCGTTGCTTAGCTCCACAGAAAATGAATAAAGAGAGACAAAGTTTGGAAAGCCTGATTCTTTCTCTGGCTAACCTGTTTTAGAGCAATATTTTTGGAGTCAGGCAAATGCATCTTAGCCAAATGAAGATTTTGCTGTATGGCAACTTTCAGTGCCCTGGAAAGAAAATGCATCTGATTTCAGAAGATAAACATTTTCCTTTTTCCTTTCTTCACATCAGCTAGAGTTTAAAAGTTAATCCTTAAGCTTTTTACTAAGTGTTACCTTGTTTACACTGATCAAATGTTTCTCCACTTCCACTGATACAGCCATTTTATTAAAGACTGGAGGCTTTTCTTCTCTTTACTGGTTAGATAGTATCTCCATAATCCCTAGTACCATCTGTGTTGTACACAGTAGCCCTGATGGTAGCAGAGCTGACTTGACTCTCTGCATCACATACCTTTTGATCTCACAACACATGAACTTCAAATGTGATGCCGGGAGAAAGGGAGAGAGACACAGTCCAAAGGAAAATTAATTTATCCTGCCCAAGTCCAGTCTTTCCCTGAGGCAGAGCAGCAGGATAATACAGAGACAAGCTAACTCCCTTTTCCCAGAACCACACGAAACACAAATAGCAAAAGCCCTATGAAGTCACATGGTTCTCTGACTTACCACTGTAGAATTGTCCTTTACAATATATTGTACACTACAGTTTTAACTTACACAGCCACTGAAGCAATCAACTTTCCCCTTAGGAATTTATTCTACAATCTACTAGGTCTCCTTCTGAGGTAATAAAGGAATAATAATTGCAAAAGCTTGCCATCTGTCAGATTTTAAAAGTCATATATAAAAAAATTAAATACAAAACTACATTAAAATGTCATGGAGTATAATGCTTGAAACTTGAAAGTTTAGAAATGTGGAAATTAATGCTACTCAACCTTACGCACATCTACATAGAATCATAGAATCATAGAATAGTTAGGGTTGGAAAGGACCTTAAGATCATCTGGTTCCAGCCCCCCTGCTATGGGCAGGGACATCTCACACTAGACCATGTCACCCAAGGCTCTGTCCATCCCAGCCTTGAACACCGTCAGGGATGGAGCACTTACCACTTCTTTAGGCAACCTGTTCCAGTACCTCATCACCTTTACAGCAAAGAACTTCTTCCTTATATATACATGATGATATACTATCTAGTTAACCAATTATATACTCTTTTTTTGTCTCTACCTGACCCTGCCTCATTCAGAATGGACAGAACTCACTTAATGAGCTGACTGTGACGGTTTTGCCTTCTCATTGTTTTTCAGGTTTTGGATTCAGGCACTACACATAAAACAAATTTTTCTGAAGATTGATCTCTTAAAGGTTTTCCTTCTGGTACTCTTGACAATGCCATTTGGATGTTTCAGTCATACTATGCTCAAGGCAACCTTGAGAGCTGCCAGGACTGTGGTTAATTCCATCTGACAGCTAAAGAACAGAGGCATGGATCTCTCCCAAAGTTTGGGTGCTCAGTCTGAACCTCCAGAGCCTATGTCTTCAAAATATTCAGACTCACACAGTACTGTATCCACCCTGCATGTAGCTGCTACTGCATCAATTACAGTGCATTGTGTGTAATGCTCATGGAAATCAGAGCATATGTCCCAGGTCATGGTCTAGAAACCAAGGGATGAAAGAAAAGAGAATCAGTGCAAAATGCAGTTTTAAAATGTTGATGAACTAACATCCCAGACTCTACAGATTTGCCCCAGTCTATTTACAGGCTTCTACAGCCTCATGCTCCCTGTATAATAGCTAAGAGAAAACTTTCTGATTCACAAATCCTCAATGGAACCTATTTCCCATTGCATGAAATAAATATATGTTTGCTGAAGCAGAGTAACAGAAAAAGCTTCAGACTTAACCAGAGAGCATTTACAAGTAAAAGGTACATAAACCAAGGGAGCTGAGTTCTGATCCTACTTCAGGTGTATGGTTTAACTATTTTAGTCAGAATGGAGTAAATTCAGCAGGAATCACTGAGATTTTCCAGCCAAAGAATGCAGTTCATTAAAGTCATTACAGTAAAGTGGTCAGTTTAATAATTCAAGCCAAATTTCCCACACCTATGTGCATGTTCTAGAGACTGCAATTCTGGAAAAATACTGGTGGCAGTGCCTTTGGCAGTGCACCCTGTGTTGTGCAAGGTTTAATCTAATGCGTAAGTTCTGAAACAAATACCTAATCAAAAAAGACAGGCAAAAGAATGGCAATTTGTGAATCTTGACAACATTTAGTTCTAAGATAGATAGATAGGCAGTTATTCAGCATTGTCAAGACTTAAGAGGCTTAGCAAGAGTAGGAAAATTACTGGCACAGGCATAGGTATAGGGAGACTAACAGTGAGGTCCCCCACTCAAGTCCCCCACTAAAGGTCTGGAAAAGAGGTGAAGTTCAACATGATGATCAGGTTGGCTTCAGCCTGTCCCACCATGTTTGGATCTATTGCACAACACTGTTAATGGCTTAGTGCAAGCAATACATTTTTTGTGCATGCCTCTGTGCTGTTACTCTGTTTTTTTGGAATCAAATTCTCTACAAATTCCAACTGTATGTGTGAGAGTCTGATCAGAACAGGACAAAACTTTTGGCTTCTGATATAAATATGACTATTTTTGGACTGAGAACTGGGACTATCTATCAGACAGCAAAAGTAGTGTGCATCAACTAGTTACCAGCGTGGAACATCACCATACTGTATTTATATACTGTAATATGTTGTAACATATGTGCATTAATTTAATGCTAATGCATATCTGATGTCAGCTGTATTAGCATGAATTGGGCCCTTCCCAGGTCTCTGATGAGGTGCAATCACTCCTAAAGGAGACCATACCACCACATTGTTATTATGAACTAGTCTGTATAGAGCAAACTGGCATGTGTAGCATGAGCTGCAAACACATGTACACCTGGCCATCACTAGAAGCAATATACAGCAAGAGGCCCTGGAATCTCAGATCCAGTGGCAACCTTTATAGCAGAGTGTGCTTGTGTTTTAATGGCAAGAGACTTTGATGCTTTCTTCCCCACCTGCTCCAAGCTTGATTCAATGTGTCATCCTTCTCAGCCTACCTCTGCCTTTCACCTGGTTGCTCCTAAGACACATCACTTCACTAGTCCCACAGATGCTCTAATTTCTCATCCTACTCCTGGCCCTTTTGCATAGCCGAACCTCCTCCACTCTTCTGCAGTGCTGCCTACTGCGACATCTTCTTGTCCCTCATCCAGTAGACTTGTCAACTAGTCTTATTTTCCCTTTCTCATAGCTCAGTTATATTTTCCTTCTCTTCCACCCTAGCTTTCCAGTTGTCTTCTATACCCTGTGCCTGTTCCAGTTATCTCCTTCACACTCACACTCCACTTATACTCACACCCCACTTATACACGCACCCCACTTATATTCGCACCCCACTTATGCTGCCTGAGCATTTGCTGCTCTCCCACTGACACTGAACCTTCTTTTCAATCCTATTTTTCCTTTTTTCAAATTTCACCAATTCTTTGATTGCTCTCCAAGCTTCTTGGGAGCTCAGAGTTTTTTTGTCTTGCCTGAAGACATTTAAGTATCTCTGACAGGAGCTCCATGCCAAACTCCTGATTTTGCTCCCCACTCTCAATCTAAGTTCCTCACTGCCACCCACTTTCCCAGTGTCTGTTTCAGCTCTGCCTTGTCCCATGTGCATCTGAACTGGTTAGCTTAGTCTTGCAAATCAGTGGATCAAGGGGCAGGAGGAGAACTGGAGAAACATGCAACCCACCTGGTGTGGTTGTGTAAACTATACACAATCACAGAAGCCCAGAGCTGCAATGTCAGGAAGAAATCCTGCTTTGCTCTGCATTCAGAAAAAATGACACTTTCAGGTCATTTATATGCTGGAATTTTAAGGCATGTGAGCTGTCTACATTGACTTATCACATGTGTGGGGGTTTTTATGTATAAAGAAGTTGCTCCTCACTAAATGCCAAATCCAACTCCAAGCCAAGAAGTACTGGAGTTTCTAAGCAAAAAGATAGTTCTGATAATATATGTTCTTTCCAAACTTCCTCTAAGATGATCATCCTCTTGAAAAAAATAGAAAAGAAAAAGAAGTTCCTTGTTTATAAGAGCCTGAAACATTCTTCTCAGCATTGTACCAATATCATCTGCATTGAAAAAAAACAAGTTAAAGGGAAAAAAACCCTAACAATCTGTTAATGCCTCCCACAGAGAGCTATCATCTGAACATTGAAACTTGAAGATCAAACCAGAGAACTGGGTATAAGAAAAACCTTCTGTAATGTGATGTAGGAGTAACTTCTTATCTTTTCAGTGGACCAGTCAGTAGCATGGGAGTATGGCGAACGCTCAAAACAATGAAAACCAATTTAAAGCATAAACACTGGGAAAATAAAACTCAAGTCATTATTTCTGATTTGCTTTATCCAATTCATGTAAATTTAACACACAAACAATGGCAGATACGAAAGTTCTGCTTGAATAGAATGAATCGTGTGCAAAAGGAAATATGTGAGATATCTTACATTCACAGCCATGTTTATTTAGCATTTTTCTACCTCTGCAAGGGATATACCAGGCTATTTTAAAACAGAAATTTTGCCTGTTTCCCTTGTAAATTGTAAATGTGGTGGGTTTTCCCCCCCTTCCCCCAAGTTTTAATTAAATATAACAAGAAAAATAGCAATTGGGTTAAATAATGTGCTGAGAGTAAAACTACCCAGTAGTCAAAGATAAATAATAATGTCAGGCCTAAAATGCTAATGACATGCTATGACTGCAATGATCAGCTGATTAGCCATTTAATTTCTCATTTGAAATCAAATTTACATACCTAACTTGTCAATTCAGATGTGACAGTAACACTAAAATTAAATATGTGGTTTGGTATTTCAGTAAATGACAGCCATTGGTTAAATAGCAATAATACTAGCCTTTGGGACAAACATCTAGAACACATTGCATAATTCGTTCTATTTTCAAATGAACAAAGCCTAGCGCTGAATGCCTCTGCTTTCCTACAAATATGCATGAACGAGCTTGTTGTTAACTCCAGAGACAAAGATGGTGGCTGCAGAAATAAGCCCCAGTTTTAATGTCAAAACCCAGCTTCTCAGGCAGCAGACAGCACAGCCACACCCCAGAGAAGATAGATGCTTCAAATGTGGTCTGTACAGACCTTCTCACCAGGTATGTTAGGTTTCCACATCCCAATCTTCCTAGCAACTAATAACTTGTAGGACTACAATCTCAAGGAAGAAATATGAGTTTTTAAAGCCTTTTAATGAGAAACAACCCCATTGCCTGAAAATTAATGGCTTATATAATATAAAATTCATTATTTTTCAGAAAAATGGCCACTATGCAGCACATATCCATGAAATTTGGTTTAGTATCTCCCTTGCTGCTGATGCTGGTGAGTGGCTTCGGGGATACCAAGAGTAAAATTTTTTGAAAAAACTTAAGGTACCACTTTTAATGCATTTTTTTGTACTGCTAATGAATGCATTGTTGATTAGGACCATGTGTCTGAGATAGCTATACTTTATAACAACTTTTCCATTATAAATTCCTATTTATAAATCTGAGAACTGAGACACATTGCAATCCATCATGGATGGATTATCACTGCTTTTTAAATATGGATGAGAAATAGTAAGGAAAAGTAAAAAATGTCTTTTTTTTTTTTTTCTTTTTAACCAGGAGAATAGGATTGGACTTCCCCACAGACAAGTTACCTTTTCTTCCATTTTTTAATTTGTGACAAAGACTCTTGCCTGGAATGTTAATTCACAGAGGAGAGAGAAAAGAAAGAGAAAAACTTGGCAGGTTGGGACTCTATCTATCTGCTACTGCACATTTGGAAAGATAAACACAGCCTAAGGAGATGTAGAAGCAAGTCATACTTCAAGCTGCATAGCAAAACTTGCATGCAGAAATCACATAGCTATAAAGCTTATTATATAAGGCTGTCTTTGCTAACAGCAGGTGTATATATGTATATAATGCCCAGGTATATACAAGGATGGAGAAAATATTCTTTGCCCTGTGATGTTTAAGGCTTTTAGTCACTTCTTACCATGGTTATTTGTCCCATCTGCACAGCAATATGTTGTGCGTCAACTTGTGAAAACTATAGGAGATCACCACCTACATAAATGAGAACATAAATTGGAACATTTATGGACTGAAAAAATAGACTGAAATGCTGCATTAGTTTTACCTTTTTTCCACAGTGAGTTTTACATACGTGTTTTCCCAGAATTTACAGTTTTCCAGCATAGAACACTTCTTCTATTGTCAGTCTCACAAGCAGCCTGCAGTTTCAGAGACAAGTTTTGTTATAAGCTTATTTCCTTTCACTTCGTAGTTCTTAACAAAAACACCAACTTTTCTATCTGTCAAATATTGACATGCCATAAAAATCAGTCTAGTGGATGTGGACATTAAAGTGCTTCAAAATGCTTCACTTTTCTAGCACATACTTATCTCAAAATGGTGTATATGCATTCTATTTGCAGTAAAAGAGGAAACCTGGCTTTGCACAGGCATGGAGGATTAAAGGAAACATTGCAAAATAGAAAGTGAAGCTGCCCAAGTTGTGCAGAGTATCCTGCCTTCCGAGCTCTGCACCAGCCTTGTCTTAATAGCAGACCTCTGCTTCTGGCAGCAATTTAGAGGATAATTTCATAAAGAAAAGTGCTGTTACAAAACAGAAGGACTAATGTATTTTGAACTCCATATTGCTCTTGGAGAATATTACACAGACTCAGCTTTATCTGCTTGACTCCGCCTCTGAACAAAGTTTTGTGCAAAGAATTCATGCTCCGTCTGTCAGCTCCTCACCTAACCTCCCTGAGGGGCATTGATTAGCAAATCTGAAGATTATAGTGAAAGAGTGAATGTTGATGGAACATATTTCATCACAAAAGAGTTAAATTTGGCAGCCATGCTGTCCTTTCATTGAAGGATAAGGGAGAAGCATGCTCATTATTTTCAGGAATATTCAAATTGTAAAAGTTGGTGAACACTGGTTCTTTTGCTAAATTAAAACTCAGTGGGCTCATTGAAACTTTGACAGCCAGATGACTAGCCTCTTTTCCCAGCTTCCACTGGCATAATAAGCAACCAAGTTGTCACCACAGAGTAGAAGAACGATGGTTACTTCTATGCCATGCCTCCACTCCAACGCTAAGCCACCAGAAATTGCTGAAGAGTCACTCCGTTCATCCTCTCCCCAGTAGCCCTCATGGCGCTTTTGGAGCAGGCAGACAGTATGTGCAACAGCAGCCTTGCAGCTACTTTAATGTGTTTCACACACACAGGCTGGCATTTGTTATGTGAGGTCCAGGGATATATTTCAGTGTCTTAATGTCTCTTCCTTCTACTTCAAATGTGCTTTAAGCACTGTTCAACTACCCCAGAAAGTCAAGGCCAAACTGCAAGCTATTAGCTACTGCCTGCAGCAGAAGCTAGCCGCAAGCAGCGCAGAGGGAAAAGCTTAGCCTTGTGATCATATTACCACAGTTCTGTATTCAAATGGGGTTTGTACCAAAAGGGTTTTTTTATTTTGTTTGTTAACTAAACTTTTTCTATATAGATCTGCCATTGCAGCTTTTATAATAAATAAAAAGCCCATGATGATTTTGAAAACAGAACCTAATATAATTCTATCCAAGGCAACTTGTATTTCTTGCAGTGGGAAAGAAATGACACCTTCATATTTATTAGTAATAGCAGGTAACATTACCATTCTCAGTGAATGCTATTAGACGATTTCCAGAGAGATAAGCATAACTGTTGATGAATCCTCACAACAAACAGCAGTGGAAAGCAGCATCCAGAACGTGACTGATTTCTTTAAGTTACTGTAATGAATCAATGTCATTTCTTCTGTTAGATTTCTGGATCCCTGGTACCCAGGCCTGGAAGTGAGCATCATTTTATTCCACTGCAAGATCAGAAATGTTGCAGTAAACTCTGGTTGAAGGACAGAACAGTTCCTTGGTGTATTAACTGAGAAACAGAGTACCAACACAGCCACATCCTTTCTTAATGCCCAGGATCCTCACACTTTCTAAGCTAGCCATATTTGCATCAGTTAAAATGCTCATCAAAGTCATAACACAACCCAACCTCCTGTTTTTTTTATTTAATTTTATATATTCATTAAATAGCAGTGAGGCTAAAAATTACTTTGTTGGTCACTGATTTTCTTCCTATATATCCGTATGACCACAAGATTCATGTGCTCCCATTTCCTGTTTTAACCCTATTGCCTTTTATTTTGGTAGCATCCAGCTGGCTGCTCATTTTTTAATTTGTCCTGGGGTTTTGGCAGTTTTTGCCTGTCTTGTGTTGAAACCTGCCATTGGTGATACCTCACTGACCATGAGTTAGGATGGAAGGAGACTGCCTCAGACTCAGTGAAAGTGGCCAGGGCTGGATTCCGTATATGAGCTGATTGGTACTGATAGGAATGACTTGCAAAGTGATTTCTGTGGGGTTTTTTTTTGCAACGTAACTACATCTGCAGCAGGCTCACAGGAGGAGGAAGCAGCTCGGGAGATAACACTGATGGATTAGTGGAATGAGAAACTTGTTCCAAATACAGCTTTGCTGCTCATCCTGTTTGTCACACTTGAATGAAAAGGAGGTAGGAAAACATTATCCTTCATCACAGCTACTACAGGTGGGCAAATCACACATTGGATTTAGGCCTTGTTATAAACTGGTCCCTAATTAAATATCACTATAATTCCCTTATCATTATCAGTATGCGTCTCATTTTCTGTTCCTTCGTTTTACCTAATCCATCTTATTTTTTGTATTTTCTCTTAGTTCAATTCCAGCTCCTCTTTCTAATGTGCAATCGTTCTCTTCACCATTTAAATGGCATGCCAAATGCAAAACTGCAGGAAAAGTGAGGATCCAAAGTGTCAGAGAACAGCCACTCCCCCATGCCTGCAGCACTCTGCCGCTCCTGGTTCAGTGGCAGTGCCTACAGTAACTGCCTTGTTGCACTTGTCTGTGACTTGTGATTTCTTTTGCATAACCACAATAAGGAACACCCACACAGAGCCATCAGTGAGTTCAGCAACAGCAGCAGTGATTTCTCAGTTCTGATGAAATAGGATGTTTTGGGGAAAAAGGCCCCACCTCAAAACCCAAGACCACTACCTGACACAGGCTTAATTGTTCAGTGTTATGTTTTCAAGGACTATTTATATTCATTTTGGAGAGAAATTCTCTTGCATAGCCTGTTGAGCAGATAGAAAATATTCTGAGAGTCTGCAAACCAATTTGATTTTAAGGAATTACTGATTCTTTACAGATTATAGGGAATCAAATTCATTATAATCTGCTGATGGCAGATTTATACGGAATAAGGAAGACTGAATATCACAACAGCTAGATAACTGACATGCCCGCCATGCCAAATACTTTTCTGCCTCTCCTATCACACAGTACCCTACCTTCCTCAAATGAAATTTAAACAAATTCATAAAAATATAATTACTGGAGGAACTCGAGAAATATGGATTTAAATTACCAAGACAACAGCACATGACTTGCAGCCAGGCTGCAAAAAAAGAGAATGAGTACAATTGCTGGTTTAAAAACTCTTATCTAGGCCTTTTGGTTTTCTAAGTATAGGACTTATATGAAAATCCAGTCCATAAAGACTTGAACTTTTAATGATTAGAATAATTTCTTTAAGAATTGAAACCAAATACTGTCCTACTCTTTACTGATGTCTCATACATGAAAGCTAAAGGTTTAGCTCATGGGTTTGTGAACACATTGCTGTATTCCTTTGAAATCATCACAGTAAGTAAAGCGCCACTTTATCTTCAGAAGTAGCTTAGAGACAAGGGGCAAAGTTAACATAATTCCTCCTGAATCCATTGCTTCACTTTATTTAAAGAGCCAGCTGATGTAAAACGAAAGTGACAAGCTTTTGAGAAATTGGAATTTTTTATTATCTTTTTTCTAACTTGCCTTAACTTCTAAACAACCTCATCTAGAGACACAAAATTGCATGATATAACACCTAGAATACAGCACAAGACATTATGCATCATTCCACTTGACTATCTCTTTGAAAATAAAGTCAATTTTCCTTTCTGTGAAAAAAAAAAAAAGAAAGAAAGGAAAAAGAAATGTATTTTTTCCCTGGACTGACTGATATACAAAAGGTTGCAAGTTCCAGTTTAATTTACTTGATGATAAACTTTAGCAGGGGCACAATATGTAATGCTCAAGGAGGAAATTAGCAAGTCACTTTCTGAGCAAGATAATATTTACTAGATGTGCGGGTATCTTTTGTATTCTCATTCACTGGCTTTTTCACCTCTATTCTCAGGCCTTTAAACCAAGAGAGGAACATGAATGCTTATCCAGAAACACACCTTGGTGTTTCTCATTTCTCGTATAAATCAACAACTTGTAACAAGTGACAAAGCTGGCAATATTTTTCAAGATCCATGCCCTCAATTAACACCATTCCAGCAGCATCCATGTGAGGATGGATTTCTTCCTGCACTTCTCTTAATGTGATCCAGAATCACAAACCTGGGATGTACAAAGCTGCACAATGCTTCTAGCAGTGCTTTCATTTGGCCTTTTAGTGACACTCTCCAAAAATCTCTATGAGCATTTTGCCTTTGTTATCCCTTGTAGCAAGGGACAGAAGGAAGTTCTCGAGGTTGCGGTTTAGAAACAACTAAATCCTAAGTTTGGCTTGTCAATGTTCAGATGCTTGAAATGTAGCTTTTTCACAACCCAGCCTGCTACTGCGTGTGCTCTCTGCATGGATATTTCCTGCACTGCCATTGAAGCTAAAGGATCAAGGATGAGCAGTTCAGTGCCTGCATTGCAGGAAGCTTTTGCCGGGCCAGAAGTTTTTCACTATGTACTAGTTGGTTGCAAAACTAAAGAACACAACTGCTGAGGCACTTCCAAATTCAACTACCTCTAACCAAAACAATATTTAAATTTTTCCTAAAAAATATTTTAAAAGGTTCTTACTGTTTCCAAACTTTATGGCTCTGTAACTGTTTCCAAGTACAGAGTAGGTTGCGTTGGCTAGGATTTGAATTGTCTTCCTTGCATGTCCAGCAATAATTAGCAAAATCATCCTTAGCGTGTGACATCACCCGTGGAATGGTTTTGCTACCTTGGTGATTGCTGTTCTAAATAGACAAATCATTTTTCATTTAAGACAGCCTTAGCTGCAGAGGTCATGTGCTGCTCCGCACAGAGGAAGGAACTGAATTGTGTTCTTTCTTTTTCCTGAAGACCTCTGAAACCTTTTCTGGCTAAACTGGCAATTAATTTGTTGAACTGAAATTCCTTAAGTGCTCAAATTGCAAACACACAGCTGAGTGTTAACAGTATATAAATCTTATTTTGTTGCTTTATGCAACAAAATAAATTTCCAGTTGAACTCAGTAGGACGAGTCACACTGCCTAAGGGGGTGATTCCTTAACTCAGAGGACTGAGTCAGATTCCTTTATAACCAATATTCCTCCAAGAAGGCAAAACACTGAGAATGAAGCTGAGCTAAAATACTGATTAAACTGAGAGTTCTGGATTATTTACTGGAGCGTGTGGTTACCTGTCCTGTTAATTCAGATGTCTAAGTGAAGAGCCTAAATCTAGTATGACTGCACACAAATGACAGTCAGCTGGAATAAATGCCTGTGCACATATGGGCATGGCCTGGCATGAGATTTACATACTATCTCCTTCAAATTTTCAAGGACCAGCAAAAGCTCACTGAATGCTGCAATGGCCATGGCACTTTCCCAGGCTCAGACCTTTCTGTCAGGGTAAAACAGTTCTAGGATACCCTGCTCTTCACAGAGAAAACACACATTTCCTTGGCTCCCACCTGCTTTCTTGGGATGGTTTGCATAGCAGCACTGCGTGCCATGTCTAAGAAAGGCAAGAGGAATGGACCAGGCTGTTATAGAGCAGCCAGCCTCAACTCAGTCCCTGGAAATATCACACAGCCTGTCATTCTGGGATGCATTTCCAAACAAAAAGTTTAAATTTTAGTCCCTCTAATCAGTGGAGATTTACCAGGCACAAATGACATTCAGGAAACCTGAGTGCCTACTACAACAAAATAACAAAGGGGAGGCCTGTGGATGTGATATACCTCAGTGTTAGGAAAGCTTTTGACTCCATATCCCACAGCATTTTCATTTGGCAGCTGTGGAATTAATTGTGGATTGGAAGAAATGATGGTTAGATGGACTGAAAATTGCCTGTACCTCTGTTCTCGAAGAGCAGCAATGAGTGGCTCAGCATCTGCTTCGTGGCCAGCAATGAGCAGATCACACAAAGGGCTGAATTTTCTCATATTATTTGATGTCTTAATAACTTAGGTCATGACCTGGGATGTACCACCTGCAAATTTGGGATGCATCACCTGCAGTGATGCTACATTAGAGGGAGACTTGTGCAACTAATGGCAGAACTTGAATTTGATAGACTTGAGAACTTGGCCAACAGAAACACTATTAAGTCCAGCAAGGAGAAAACCAAACTTCTGCTCTTGGGACAATGGAAGCTGACACATTCTTAAAGGATGAGTAACAGTTCTGCTGATAAGAAGAGTAATGATGGACTCTAGGCTGAATACGCTCTGTCACTGTGAATAAGGCAAACTGCAGATCAGGCTGTGTTGAGAGAAGTTGCGTAAGATACAGGGAAGTTGTTACTCCCCTCTGCCTGGAGCTTGTGACACTGCATGTGGAAAAGTGAACCAAGTTTCGGACCACCTATTGCAGAGGTTTATATGCCTGGAACACAAGGAAATGTTGAGAGGTCCTTAGTCTGCTGAAGAATTTGTCTGTGATTTAATGTTACACAGCAACTGAATTACTGGAACATGCTATATTTCAGAAGTTTGGCCTTTTTACTTTAGTCTAATAGCAGGTCTAGGAGCGGCTTACAACTGTTTGAAGGGTAGGTAGTAAAACCATGACTTAGGGAGGTTAAGGCAGTCATTAGCAAAAACTTTTCACTGGAAGGAAAAACACTGCAATGCATCCCTGTGTCAAGCTGTGCAGGTAAACTCTGAAATCTCCATGTCTGGAGGTTTTCAAGGTGTGCTTACACAAAGCCATGGCTGACCTGACCTAGCTTGAGCAACAGTCCTGTCTTTTTTTGGGAGAAATTAGTCTAAACTACCTCCAAAAGTCTTTTTAAAGCATTCTGTAATAACCAGTTTTACTTTTACCCTACATTGCTCTACACTGAGTAGGTATTTCTGAATCTAAACCATGAATTCTGGCTGCTCCAGAGGATTTAAAAATTAATAGCTTGGAAAATACTTTTTCTATGGTTGTCTGGAAATCTTTAGCTCTGCTCCCTTTGCATGCAGAATGTATATATTATCAAGACTTGGCTCCTGTGGTGAAAGTGCTATGAACTGTAGCTGTCCGTGCAAATTTGTATGCGAATTAACATTACTCAGACAGCCTAATTACTGGAACATCCTATATTTCAGAAGTTTGGCCTTTTAACTTAACTATGGAGTACCTTGCTATAACAAACCCAGTATTTACTATCAATCAGGAGTGTTTGAACTACATACCTCCCAAACAGACATCTTTCAGCATACTTGCTCATAAGCAGATAATAAAGGAGAAGTCTGTTGCTCCACAGGATGGTACAGAACAATCAAGTACAAAAATAGTCATTTTGGGATTCTCCCACATTTAACACCCATACACAGAGGAGAAATGAGGAATGTGGAACCCTCTCCACGATGACTTTCACCATTGTCTTGCCACAAGAGTGAGGCAGGTGCAAACTGCAGTTCCAGAGAGCTCTGTACGCTTTTCTTCACACGCCAGAATATAAGGGAGTACAAGGGTCATGCTGACGAGATAAGATAGTGTCATTGCCAATATGTTTTGAGTCCAGAGAGATGGTAGGACGCAGTCAGTTTATTTCTCTCATAACCCTTCCACAATAGTCACTTCTGCAGGAAGAAGCCAGGCGTGGTTGATGCAGTTGATACTAGAGGCACTGATCAAGCTCCTGAGATAGTCTCTGCAGAACATTCCTAGACATTCATTAATTTTAACAAACTGCAGAGTCCTCCCAGTCAACATGCATTAATGGAGGCAATTAATTATTTTAAATTATTCTCACTTCAGCCAAAACTGAATGCAGTTTCACTGGTCAACAATGAAATATATCCATATCTAAGGATTTCGTACTTTCAGGTTCTGGGAAAAAAAATCCCAAACCAACCCCAAACAAACAAAAAAAGAACAACAACAAAACAAAACAAACAAGAAAAGAAAAAAAGAAAAAGGAGAAGGGAGGAAAATACCGGAAAAAACTAAATATAACTTTACTAAAAGATCCTTTCCTGATTCAGGTTGTAAATCGGTAAAGGAAAACAACACACGCGATAGAAGAATGCCTTACTCTCAGAAGGTTTTATTTTTAAGACAAGAATTTACAAGGGGGGGTCAATTAGAAGCAGGTACTCTCTTTTTGCGATAATGCCAGAAAGCCTACAGAATTTGGCACAAAAATAACAGAAATACAGTCAAAGAGAAAATATGCTTTAATTATTGTACCTCCCTAAAAGCTGTATTTCTAAGCCACCAGGAAGCTCATTTATGGATATGTTTGCTTTTCTTTATTTGGTGATCCTTAACCCATTCTGCTTAATTATTTTTGTTCTCTAAACCTGCATCTGAGATAACTAAGAAATTAACTGCCTGCATGCCTGGGTCTTTGCAAGTTGTCTCATACAGTTTCTCTCAGTGTTGCAGAGACCATTATAAAATTACTTATTCAGGCTGCAAAGTAAAGCATGAAAAAGAGGAACATGACACCAATAATTTAACTAGGGAGTCTGTCGTGCTGTGTGTGCAAGCAGTAAAGGCAAAAGAGAGAGATGAGGGGTTTGAAAGGCCACAGGCATTAGCCCAATCTGCCTATCTCTTTCCCTTTTTCTTCTCCCAGGTTGTATATCCCCATTTCTGTCTCTAGACTGCTGCTCCCATCTCCAATTCACTCCCAAGACCACCTTCTTTCTTAATCTATTTGCCTGTGTCATGTAACACAGAATATTTGTCTAAACCATTGACACCTGCAGAAGAAGTTATACACAAGTGATGGTTACCAGCTGGGAGTTTTGGATTATGGCTCATTTAAGGCCACTTTCCTAGTGTCATTGTTCTGGGGTCACTCCACAAGCTATGAGTGCAGGTCTGTGGGTGGCCATAGCTGCAGTCCTCACCACCAGTCAAGGCAGTCAGAGAGGAACAGGCACAATCTATCTCTTCCTCTGCCTCTTCTACCATAAACGCTTGACACTTCCTCAGGTCTCAGTTTATCCGATTTCCCAACTCTCCTATGATGAGCAGGTAAACAAGTTTATTCCCTGTACTCAGTTGAAGCTCTGTGGTCCCCTTTATCTACTGTGATGATCTGGAAGACCTCAGACCACCCTTACAATCTTGTTGAGCTGCGGAAGGTATAGGACTTGTCTTGTACCCACCATGGTTGGAATTCCCAGACTGAATCCTCAAAGATACAGGAAGATACGACAAGCAGAGGAATTGCTGGGCTAACAGTCTCATGAAGGTTAATATAGTAGTGTAACTGTTGCCGGTTATTTATACATATTGTAACCCACATTGTTAGAGAACCAGTCTGAACATTGACATTCACATCTCTCAAAATATTTGGTTTAAATGGGAAATTCATTTCTCCAAATAATAGGCAAGCTGAGGCTTGATTTTTTAGTCCCGCTCTCTTCAGTGAATCTTACAGCAGGAACTCTCTTTTCTCCTGAGCAAAACTGTTGCAATACCATTTATAGAGCAGGAATCTGAATAGAGCTATGTCTAATAGCTAAGATGTTCTCAACACCCCACACAATTGTGTCAGACTTCTCAAGGATAAAATTTCCACTTTTTGATGCTTTTTAGAAGAGCTAGGTTTTCTTTTGCCATAGAAATCACAAGCCTAAATTCATTGTTAGTCACTCTAACCATGAACTTTCTACAGACAACCATATTGTTCTGGAAATGGCACCATCATCCTCCCATAGCTCATCCTCTAAAATGTCACAATACTGGTCAGAATGGTTGAATCTTTGTTTGATGCTTTTTGTGAAAAACATCTACAGTGACATAGTGAATGTATAGTCTTCTCCAAGCATGTATTTTTTTTCCTTGTTTACAACTCATTGGCCTGTCAAGAGCCCAGACAGTTCTGTTGAGCTCTCTACTATTTCCATTAACAGCTGAACTTTCTGTTCTTTCCTACCTTATAGCAGAAAGAGCTTTGGAAAATCTGGCAGGCTGCTTGACATGCAGCTAGGTTTTTAAATTCTTCATTACAGTTTAAAAATCCTTACTGGGGAACGAATTTTCTGATCATTCAAACTCAAGCTAGTCAAGGAGTCTATTATATTAATGGCATCTTTCATTGCTTTAATATTCAAAAGGGACAATATATGACACCATTTAAGAATAACGTAGGGGGAATAAGCCCAGCAGCCAAGGCAGTGAATGACACACTGCTCTGCAAAGAGCACTGTTTCAACCCTAAGCACTTCCTACAGCTAGAACTACTGCCACTGCTGAAAATTCAGTGCCTTGGGGGAAGAATTTTTTCTGTCCTATGACAGTATCTGCCCAATGAAAAAAATGACAGATTCTGGGTATATCTACTTATGATCAGCATTCGTTTTGACACCATTGTTCTACTGCAGAGTTTCAATAAATCCTCCAGGCACCATAGAGAAATGACTTGGAGGGCTTCCTAAGGAGAAAAAAGTTGGGGGACATTATTAGGAGACCTCTCCTCCCCCTAAACAAACACTCCCAACAGCAGTAATTACAGCAGTAATTATGTCTTTCAGTAAGGTAAGTAACATCAGTCAGAGGCTAAACTATGGTCATAATGACTGTAATAAAGCAGTGAATACCATCTAAAACCATTCATAGAAACTGCAATACTTTAAATTTTATCTAAATTGTGTAAACATATAGTAGTAGCCAAAAAATCTCAACCCTAAATTCAGAAGCATACACAGAAAAATCATTAAACTATCAGTGGGTTTAGAGACAGTGAGGAATCTGTCTATGCGATCTTAATTAATTTTGTTTGATTTTATGAACTCCATTTATTACTATGACCTTTGGTTTGCTTTAAAACTTTTCTTTCTTTATGGTAGAAAAAGGCAGTATCTTTGAATCTGAAACAGGAACATCAAAGACTGTCATCAAAGAGACAGGCTCTTCAAGAAGAACAAAAAGAAACGAATCACCAACCACATCAGAGGGCTGAGCTGAGCAAGTGAAGGACTGGAAAGGCACACTCTCCCTAAGGATGCTGAAATGCAACCCAGCAGTGGTGGTACAAGAAGGAGGACTTTGCTGTCAGATATTGGGTTTTGGACACATTAGTAAATCTCCTCAGTTGTCTGCAAGCAAAGCTACTGAAGGTTGAAGAGGGATTAAGTAAAGCAAACTAGTTTCCGCCTTTTATTTGGCTGAAGAATTAAACCAAGGAACCTATTTCAGTAAGTGCTGAGTAGCCCATGCGAGGCGTTTGCAGTTACTCTGCAGTGGTGTCAGGTCCGGCACTAATGTTGAGAGCCAGAGAAACGCTCTATAGCCTTTCAGAAAGGGGTCACAGGAAACCAACATCATTTTATCTCTCAAAGGTGAGCCTTGCATGCCAAAACTAGATGTCATATTTATGCTTCTGCTCTCGTCATACAGAATTCAGTGTCCTAGTTGTCCTTTGGCAAAAAAAGTCCTATTCCATGCCCATACAGCTTCATTTCAGAGTGCTGTTTCCTGATGCTGAGAAAAATATGATTTGCTTTCTACCAAAATGCAAAGCTTTTCATAGACCAGCAGATGACTATCACTTTCAATCTTTACTGGCCTGGGCTCGATTATGACTATCAATATAGTTCGGAAAAGGTCCCTAAATCTTGCACCCATTCCGATTGCTCTTCCCCTCCTCCGCTGTTTCTATTTCAGCATCTGCTTTTTATTTTTCTTTTCCCAAACAGATATCCATTTCCTTCTCTCCCTCTAGACAGCTGCCCAGATTTAATATAAGCTATTCATTGCAACACTCATTGCCTGTCCCCTTCTCCCCTCCATCACTGGAACTGTTGGCAAAACAGTTTCCTAGGAGAGGTCACAGCTTATTATTTAGCCCTTGTTCAGACTCATGGACAGAGGATACAAAAATGCTCTCTCCTTTTTTGTGTTCAGTTATACTTATGTTCATCTCCCCAGCTCTTGAATCTTGCCCACCTCCATTCTTCCTTTCTCTCCAGTGCCTGCCTCTGTCATCACTCCTAAATTAGCCTCCCATTCTCTTTTGCCACTGAACAGAAGCTTGCTCATTTTACTCTCCTTAATGCCTCCTCCCTTCAAGTAACTCCCCACTCTCTTGTTTTCATTCCCTTCCAGGTCTTCTGTTTCAAATTAATTGTTCCCAGTTCTAGCTCTCACCATTACCCTCTGGTTTGTCTTCTCCACACACCTCCTACCCCCAGTTCCTCAAACCTCTGTGTTTTGGTCCAACCTCTTCCCAGTTGAAAATGTGAGAAAAATGACATTTTCTAGCATAGCTTAGGGCTTTTCAGGAGCCAGTAGATGAGAGATGCTCCTTAGACAAGGAGATACAGTGTCAAGTCCAGGCCATTGGCAGAAACAGGTCAAGAGCAAGTGAGAATTTTGCTACCAGATTTAGAAGTTACTGCTGAATATAAACACATGGATTTTAAGCCAGCTGTAGCTGCTTTTTACAAAAAAAAAGGCAAGAGACTTTGTTCTTCAAAACAGCATAATACCCTGTTAAGTTACAATTTTTGGCTCCAAGGCTTGGAAGTGATAGAGTTTGTCAGTGTCCTGGTTTCGGTTGGGATAGAGTTAATTTTCTTCTTAGTAGCTGATGCAGTGCTGCGTTTTGGCTTTGCTTTGAGAACAATGCTGATAATACACTGATGTTTGAGTTGTTGCTAAGTAATGCTTACTCTGGTCAAGGACTTTTCAGTTTCTCATGCTCTGCCAGTAAGGAGGGGCACAAGCACAAGAAGCCAGGAGGAAGCAAAGACAAGACACCTGATCTGAATTAGCCAAAGCGGTAATCCATACCACAGCACATCATGCCCAGTATATAAACTGGGGGGAGTCACCTGGAAGGGCCTGATCACTGCTCAGGTGGGGCTGGGTATTGGTCAGCAACAGGTGAGCTACTCGTATTTTACCTTTTTAACATGGTAAAAGCATTCTTTTATTAGTAATCTCAGTTCTGGAAACACCTTAAAAATTCACAAACAAATAAATGATGCATCCAAGCAGCAAAAGCACTATTCTAAACCATTCAAGTTGTTAAATGTTACAGGCAGTTAATATCAGGATCTCACAGAACAGCATGCAGGGCCTTCTTAGACCTATAGGTGCACCTCTTACAGTGAGAATGATTGCCTGTAGTAGGAGTTGAATATAATCCTTGTAAATTTAGTACAATATTTCAAATGTGTTTTCCAAAAGCACAAGTCTTCAGTGGTTGTAGGCTATACATCTCACCACTTTGTGTTATCATCATGACAAATCCTTCAAGTTAAGTGACATTATACTCAGTCTGTACTAAACAGTGTTGGTGATTCACTAGACTGCAGTCTTCCTTTTCAGTCTGTGCTGAGCCAATATCTGATAGGGGTTTATTAAAGAGCACCCTGATGATGCAGGTCTAATCCTTAGATGGGGTGTACTGTTGGTATGTGACCCCTTTTTGATCATTTAACACTCATAGCAATTTTCCTGAAAGCCACAGTTTGCCTCTTAACCTGGATATCTTGGACAAATTCCAGCTCAGGAACAACATGCTGAAAACTCAAATCCCCAGGTAGTTTCAGTGGCAGAAACCAAGCCACTGTTTAAACTGTTTATTATTTATGAAGACTTTGAGCAGTCATCTTCTACACCAGAGATAACAACCTCTGGTGATTCCATCTCTACCGAATATGCATTATATATCTGTTCTCCACATCTTAGGGGTGTTATGAAAAATAGTTATTTCAGGTATTGTGAAGGCACTGCAGACTTTAATGTAAGACGGCAGTGTAAGTGTAAAGTATTATTGCATTGCTTGCAATGTTATTATTACATTGTTTTTTGAGTGGTGTTTTTGGTTGTTCGTCTTTTTTTTTTTTTGTTCTATTTTTTAAGTAGAGCCTCCAGATAGCTCCACACTAGTTTAAAAATACAGTTCATAGGGACTTAGAAAGGAATTCTTTCCATAGGCTGAGAAAACAGAGTGTTAAAATATTTCCATTTGTCAATGTGGCATATAAGTTCATAATCACTTGACTAGTTAGAAAGCAACATTCAAAGAAGCTTGTTACATTTCATCTTTTGTATGAAATAAAAAAACCCTATAAACCATATTTAGAAAATGGAGTTGTAAAATGCCTTTTGGGGAAAAAAAAAATAAAGAGAACAGAGCTTGCTAAAATCTTTAAAGGAGACCAGTCTTCAAGAATGAGAATGAGTCATCTATAATCACAGATCACATCTTGTAAGCAGTTCTTTGTCAGGTGTGTATGTTTAATTTCCTGCTGGGTTTTTAATTCTGCAAGATAATGAGGAAAAAAAGGAAAGATAATTCAGTCATGAGAATTGTTTTGTTCTCCCCCCTTCCCTCTCCTATTTGGATTTTTATCTGTTACAGTGCCAGAGAGAGGCCGCTAACATTTGCAGCAATAAGTTCAGACTATTTACAGTATTTTTACTTTTCCTCTGCTGGAATTCTGACAGAAATTTATTTTATTTTATTTTATTTTATTTTATTTTATTTTATTTTATTTTATTTTATCTATTTTTTTAATTTATTTATTTGTTTTAACCATTGTCCTAAAAAGCAATGGAACAAGTCTTCTGCATCAGGGCTTCAGTGCAAGCTGAACATCTGCTACGGCCTCTGGCCATTTTAAAGCTTTGAATCACACAGTGCAGGGAACAAATGCAAACAAGCGTGTGGCAGCAGAAAGCTGGGCCTTTCTCGAGCTGTTAGAAAGGCATGGTGGAGATAGATATAAGTTTGGAGGGGCTTTGATAAAAGCGTCTCCACGACTACCAGCTAAGGAAAAGTCAGGAAAGGTGAGTTCTCTCCCTTTCTCATGCAGCAGTAAAATGTATTTGTTAATAAGGAGTATTATGTACTTCTTAGACCTCTTGCATTTTTTACTTAAGAATAACTGCCTCTCTAAAAAAGGAACATATTCAGGTATTTGTGCTGCTAATAAATCTTCTTTTGATCCTGTAAAGATGTAGAATTTTCTCAGCTGTCAGAAATGATTCACTGTAAGAAGAATTGGCCTTTCAACCTGGTCCATGACCTGGACCATGACAGTTCTCCATATTCCCAATATGAACAACAAGGACTCAGATTGCAGCTGCTGGGACAGCCCTGAAGACGGAGTATTTTCTTTGTAACAACCTTTTCAATAACTTCAATTATGATCTACGAATGGAGGTATTTCTGAATTGCTGTAGGTTCTTTGCTCTTAATTGAAGTATTAGAGCTCCAAAAGAGGTGTCTGGAATCTGGATCCCTCTCGCACAATGCACAAATGGGAAAAAGCACAGCAGCCTGCATGAATTTAAATCACTGTTCTAAATACTCCTAAAGGCACCTAGCTCCCATCTGCTTACCTGAGCAGGCGCCTGTCAGAACATCAGGGTGAATAATCCTTTGGTAAGTGCTAAGTAGGCTGCTATTCTTCCAAGCAGAAAAAGCTATTCTTTTCCCTCCCCTGCACTGCCATCCAAGAAACGTGGTTTTCATAAGAGCAAAATGGAGACCCTATTTCAAATCTTTATAAAGGCACACATAGAAAATGAAAAAAAAAACCCTAAACAACCAACCAACAACCAAAAATCGATATGAGCCCCTTTGGCAGCTAAGATTAGATCTTTCATAATGCTGTGCCAATCTCACTGAGCATCACGTACCTTACCTTCTGTGCCTTTTCACTTCTTTTTGTCCCTTTGCCTGTGGAATAAAATACAGTCTTGGGTTTGGGTTTTACTTTCTTGATTTCTTTTTTTTTGGTCAACTATTCATATGTATGACTTAGGAATTTTTATGAATAATCAAAAAAAGCCATGTCCCAGATCAGTGGCTGGTATCCATTTTTAATGAAATGTTCCCACTCCAGGTATTCCTAATTCAAATAGGTTGCCAGGGAGCAAGTTTTGGTTGTATCCTAACCAAACTAAATCAGTAGCTTTCATGAAAGCACATTGCTAAGGAAGATGCAGAGAACAGGCAGGACAGTATGCTTGATAGGGTTCTCTGAGACTGGCTAAGAGAACATGATTTTGAGACCTTTCTTCCTTCCCTTTCTCTTTCTCTTCCTTTCCTTTCCCTTCTGTCCTGTTCTGTTCTAACTTTAGCAGATGCTGTTTAAAACATGTAGCAATTCTTTAGAGGTGCATGTAAGCTACAGCCTTTTCTAGTATTAAGCCCAAAAGAGAATACTGTTGAACATTTCTATGATAGGAGTGTGTTTCTGTGATTATCTATGCCAATTATTGACCTTTGCAATCCTGATTATATCAAGAGCCAAGTACTCCATCTTGTTCAACACGCTGCCCGACTGAAGCAGCACGGAGCAGCAGGAGAAACATACTGAGAAACACCCCAAGTTTTTTTCTGTCAGAAAAACAGAAAATGATGCATAGTCTGGGAAGAGAGGCAGCAAAACCCAGCTCAGCCTTTTGCTAACAGCAGCTTCTGTAGGACAAAGCAGGGGGAAGTGGTTAAAGCTGAGTAGTCTGCCCACTCCAATAATATGATGCAGAAAAAATATCTTTTGAGTGGAGTAAAATTTAACTGTTTTATGTACAGAAACTCCTGATCGTTGCCCTAACGTAGTTTCTATTTTTTCTGAAAGAGAGAAAACAACCATTGACAGAGATTCAGAAAAGAATATAATGCTGCTTGTTACTAGGGCTACCAAAGTAAAACCTAATAGAAGTTGATTCTAGTATGTTAGCATTTTTATTTGTGAATCTCATCATGCTGTTTAATGATAGCCAAGTTTATAAACTGGTGTTACAAACAGCAATACCAGCTACATTTCAAGCCCTGTATTTCAGTCAATTACTGGGTGACAGTGTTCTGAACTGCAGGCCAGGCAACAGGTGTACTCCCTGCATAGCCTGTTCCGCAGCCAAGGGTTGCAAAATGTCGAATTCTGCATCTGTGACCTTTTTGTAATGAAGAAGGTCATTTTAATGCTAGGACATCTGCACTAAGCCATATGGTGAGCTAGAAATGGTGTGATCACCACTTTAAATATGTTGCAGAGATATTATGCTGGTGCCACATGCCCTCTGGTATCTTCAGGCGAAGTCTTATTTATCATGCAGTAAAAGCATAATTGTTTGGAGAAAAATGATCTGGAGTACTTAGAAAAAATACTAAACACATAAACAGAAATATTCACTGCTGGATCTGAAGATCATCTTATGGTCATTGCTCTCCTACATGCCCTCACCTTTGGCTTTGGATATGCATTGCATTTGCTGCAATCCATCATAGGACCAGTGAAGCTAAGAGCTCTCACAAGTAGTGAATTAATGAGGCTAATTAGAGAACTGGGTTATTTCTGCTCCTGTTCACACGGCATCATGATTTAAGTCCACAATATAGCCCAGGTGCCTGTCAACAAGATGAGAAGACCCCAAATGGTGAGCACCCAATAGAGGGAACTTTCTTTGAATGGTTGGTGTCCAGTACCCTGAACATTATATGATCATGGAAGGAATTGGACTAAAAAGGTTTGTCCATGAAAGTCTCTCTGTCTTCATACAACAGGAATTGTTCTGCTGAGTAATGCAGTACAAGAAGCCCCCCTGCACAGGTGGAGCTGTTTTTATGATTAAATGAGTGCTGGAAAAAGGATTCAAATCCCAAATAAATAATGCTTGTGTAAGAACACAGTCCAAAATAATCAGCAGAGCCAGTTTGCTTGTTCTTAAAAGCTGCCCTACTATTGTTAAGCGTATTAAGAAGATTAGAATCAGGATGTGCTGAACACATGTGAAACACCTGTGATAAATGCTTCAAAAATAACTCAGCAGTACAGGGCTCTTACTGGGTCACAAATTACTTGATTAAAGCTGGAAAAGCCAAGGTTGTTTTCATATTTCTTTATCAAAGCCATGATAATTTTTTTATTCAAGCAAACAATGCTTTAATGTTGAGTTTTAATGGGATTCTTGCCATTCAGATGCAGAATATAATATTTTAGAGATTGTCCTGTTTTTCCCTAACATTGTTGTTCCACTGTTACATTTGAAAAGACTGATGAACAGGCAAAATGAAAGAAAATGTGAAGTATATCATAGAGGAAAAGAAAGCTACTTCCAAGAGGATTCTTTGATTTCAGAAGTTGCCCTTCCTTATAATAAAAAAACAGTTTTTGATTGATCTGCAACATTTGTTCAGTTTGAGAGATTGACACTTTGTCTGAGTAAGGTAATTTAAACTTGGCTCTGAAATGGGCCAACAAAACTACCAATTATTTTTTTAAGTGATCAGAATTGGTGAAGGAGATTACAAACAAGGACATGCTTGAGTTGTGGTGGATGGCCTTACTTTTCCCAGAAAAAGCTTTTCCTGGAAAGAAATTAATAGTTAAGAGAAATTTGGACTTGATGCACAAAAATATGGCTTTTGGCAATATAATGAAAGGTCATGGATGGTGTGTCTTTAGATGAATATTTTAGAAATTTGAATAATCAACTAGAAAAACTTCTGATCTATTAATGAGATTCCCAGTGAGCTCTCCAAATCTTTACATCTTAACTAGGGACAGGTTTTTATCCTGCAAGCTTGCATGTCTGTGGGTAATAAATGTACATGCAGCCTTTCTGCTTGTCATGTCTGCCCTTACAATGGAGGCACATGGAAGTCAGCCTCAGTACTACCCAGACAGGAAGGGTTCAAAACTTGGGTTTTAACGATTCTGCCTGGGCCTGAAAAAAACAAATTCCCTATGGCTATTTTTTTCAACTGAAAAAAAAATCCGTCTAGAATATCCTGCAGCTGCAGCATGAGCCCAGCAGCTGTGGAAGGAAATGGGGAAGGTTGTTACTTCCACCAGCTACTTCCTTTGCCGAGTGCCTTTTCTCAGCAAATACTAATAATTTCCCAGCAGCACGTGTAGACTTTTGGACAACAAGAGGGTACTGCAGAGAATTTGCACTTTGATATTTCCCCTGAACTCTAAGAGAAGTCTCCCCACACACTGGTTTAGCTACAGAATTGTATTTTCAGCAGCTGTGCAGTTAGTCTCCAGTGAAATATGGTGTTTGAGACACCCACTAATTTATTTCTGCTCTTGCCAACTGACTTACCCTGCATATTAATATTAACAATCATGTTTGTACAAATGGGTCCATTAATTCAAATTTCATTTCCTTTTCAATTGGTAATATATGTAAAGAACAATAACCAATGCAGCATAATTTTACCCGTGGCTATTATAAGTGGGTACACAATATCACATTTATTTCCTTCTAAAAACATTGCTTTTAAATGAGCAAAGGATATTACAGCGGTGTTAGCTTTTCTCCTTCCCTCAGTACATTACAAAGATGTGGGAGCGCTGCAGAAGAAGCCATTTAAAACCAAACTGAAGTTTGATGTTATCTGAGGGCCTGATCCAAGGCCAGATTCCTCGAAGGGGAATGTTTCCTTTTACTTTGCTAGGGTTTGGTACACTCCCTTAAGGACCTTTAACAAAAATACCCCAGCAGACACAGAAAATGTTCTAGAAAATGTATTTTCACTTTGTGACAATAAACTGTGTGTGTTTAACTGGGAAAAGCAAGAAATGTATTACAAAGCATGATGGAAAGAATACTGTGAATTTCAACACCAGAAAAAACTTAATTTTCTATCCAAATATCCTGTGCCAAGAAAAAAATAGCAAACATTCTTTTATAAATTAAATTAAGAATATTTTTTGGATCAGGAGCACAGAAGTGGGTCAAGTGATAGTTGTAATCATACTTCAGATTGTACATACTTGTAGATTGTACATACTTGTAGATTGTACAGAAGGGAGGGCAATCAAGAAAGCTAAAACTACCTTTGGGAAACTCAAGCCGTAACATTAAGGAAACAGAACAGAGTTGTACTAGATGTTGATTTTCTAAAAGGCAAGACCCTGAATAATGAGGAAAAAGACAATTATATCCTTCGTTACAGACAATATAATAAGATCAGGTGATCTTGTTTCTGTGAGAAACAAGGGCAGTTACTGAGGAATTCCTGGTGGCATCACTAGAGTTTCAAAGCTGCAGTCATATAGATTCCCACATAAAAAAACACAAGAAAAAGCCCTTCCATCCAACATCAATACTGCCATCTTGCACTGTCAATACCTGTAAGCTAAAATGAGCTCTTCCATCCCATTGCAGCTGCTCCCATGAATATGAACTATAAACTGTTATTTCAATTGGACTTGATAAACACCGTCTATATTTTTAAAACTTTCCCAAGAAGGGCAAAAACCAAGTTTCTGAAAAGAAGTTTTACCACTTTGGGAACCATTTTTATTATTTCCTACCAAGTCTATCGTAAGATCTTCTTACCAGAATGGGTTAAAGCAGCACAGAGTGTACATCAAAAGAAATTTCCCAGTGGAATGAGCATCTTCAAACAACTGAGCTGGCCTTACTGAGTGCAAATATCCAGTGCCACTGAGATCCCCCTGGCACCTACTGCAGAAAGAAGTATTGCAAAAGTAACAAAAATGAGCTGACTGATTGCTTTCCAGAGAAATCTACATATTTTACTTTTGTTTAGTGATCATTTATTAGATAATTTCTGAGGAACAGCTATCATGTGGCTCATGCCCAACAGAAAATTTGGTAGTCAGTACCAAAATGAGATCATCTTTCAAGTTATCCTGTGTTTCTTTCCCTTTGGACTAAATCACTCAGAGATGATGGTCGAACATTGAGTCTTTATGAAGTAAATGCACTGGGTGGTAGCTGGTTAAGCCTATTTACTTTCATCTAAAACTTAAACAGTGGAGAGAAATACTTGCCATGGCTGTATGATATGAAGCCCTGGGGATAGAACTTCTGCCTGAGGGAACGTTTAGCGCTCCACAGGGAACTGGCTACAAGCTGGGATGTGATTTCACAGCAAACTTTTCTACGTGTGATGGCATTAAGTGCCATTAAATGGTTCTTTCCTCCAACAGGTTTATATCCCTCACTGACATAGGCAAACACAATAAAAATTTAGTTTAGAAGGGTCTATGGGACTACATAACCATCTATATCAAATACTCCTGCTTACCCTCAGTGTACTGTTAAACAGTAAAACCACATTATTACAACGTGTCACAAAAACAGAGCAGAAGAGATCAAGGGTCTCTGCGATAGGAAGAAATTTGTGAAGTTGAATTCCTGGACCATCTGTGGTAATACCCCATGAAATTTGGCAAGAAACCCAGAAATAAAATAGGTCTTAAGTATCTGCCCTATGGAAATGTTCTTTCCTTCCCACAAATGAGTCTGTCTCTTTAACCTGAAAAAGCTACACTAATCAAGCCCCTGAGGAATTTTAGAAGCAGTAGAAGTATCCCTGTACCACTCCCAACAACCTGTCTCCAGTCTCTAGTGCATCAAAAGAAAAAAAACTTCTTTACTCTCTTCCTCTTTTTCACTCTAACCAAATTATGCATCCAGGGAAAAATTTCCCATGCAGCTTTTTCTTTTTTCCCTGCTTCACTTTCCGTTTCAGTATCCCTTCATAATAATTCTTTTTGGAAATACCCTCTGCATTTTAATTTAACTTCCAGCGTAAAAACCCCCACTCTGAGTAAGAACTCTCTTTAGCATAAAGTTGGCAGACTTTCTCCCTTGCTAATAACAGGCATTTGGGTATGCTGCCAGCAGTTACTTCAATAATCGTCACACTATCTTACTGACAATTAATATAGTTTCCTGTTATGCTAGTAATTAGGCCTTCAAAATATCAGAATCTGGTCCAGATTGAATATTCTGGATAACAATTGTGAATAAATAATACAAAAATTAAAGTCAATGGGAACTGACAGTATCTGTTCGAAACGCAACTTGGGACCAAGTATTACCCTGCTCCCTGGTACGGATCACAGGGGACCAGGCTGGTTCATCCTTGTGAGTGCTGAGGGATGGCTCCTCCAGTCATTCAGCAAGATTGGTGTAGTTGTTCACAGGCTAAATCAGATATTTTTCACGTGAGTAAAGGAAACAAAATCTGTCACTGTGTAAGGCAGAGCGAGACCTTTTTGAAACACAAAGTGCCACTTCGGTGGTTGGTGTTTATTATTAGTCTCAATGAACACTGCAATTAAAATGTCTGGAATAAACCTTACCTCCTGCTGCTTAGTAGTCAGTGGCAAAAAAACAAAACTGGGAGCAAGAGGACTCCCACTTATACCCAGCTATGGAAGAGTCCTGCAACAAATTTCCACTTGCTAAAGCAAAAAAATTGGATAAAGGACATTTGCTATTGCCCTTTGTCCTAGAAGTATGCATATTTACAATACATGACACTGAATGAAAACAAATGTTCCTTATAAGTTTACTTTCCCTGGGAGGATTTGGAGAGTAAAGTGGCTGCCAGTTGCGGAGGTGCCCAGCCTTCCTGCTTCACGTGTCTCTGAGTCACCTCTTGTTTTCAAAAATACTGATTTGTCAGGAGACAGACATTTAACCAAGTTCTGCCGGCTAAGCTGCAAAACGTGGCTGTCCTTTTTGACCCAAGCAGTCAGACAGAGGATTTTGGTTCAAAGGAAAATCTCAGATTA
Source organism: Coracopsis vasa (assembly GCA_026283785.1). NCBI lineage: Eukaryota > Metazoa > Chordata > Aves > Psittaciformes > Psittacidae > Coracopsis > Coracopsis vasa. The sequence continues at coordinate 33,659 of JANHGB010053763.1, forward strand.
GACAGACATCTCTCCTATGCAACCTGTGTATTTCCGAATAAGGTTCCCTGGCCAAAACAAGAATAAAATCTGGGCATGAGGAAGTTCACATCCCCCTTTCATTTAGTCTTTGCTCCTCAAAAACTTAATCTTTAGTTTTTTTCTTACTATTTCTTTTTCTTAGACACTCTACTGTTACTACTGCCTTTTTTTCACACAAAGGCAGAAAAATACATGTTTTTCCTACAAAAGAAGAAGAAATCCTTAACCATATCCCTTTATCCACATATGCCCTGCAAGTATCCCATGAATGTCTGTATCCCAAAAGGTGCTGTGCCACCTTGGTCTTGAGTAGAAGATAGTAGAAAAAGGTTAGATTTATTTTACATTGTCTACTAATAATGAATTGTGTATCACATTAACGTCCCAGTGATTTAATACAACCATATCAACAAGTTTTGCTACTATTTTCCAATTTAATACATTGGAAAGAAGAGGGAGATTCTATTTCCAAGTTGTGTCAAACATAATTTTTCAGTACACATACAAAAGAAATCATAAAAAGCAGTTACAAACTTCCTATTTAGAGAGGAAGAGACTGTTCCAGGGTTTTAAATTTCAAATAAACCATCTCTGTTTTCAGTAAACTTTATATATTTTACTTTTAAATGAAAAATATGTTTTAGCCATGGAAAAATCATCAGTTTGGCAGCAAACTTATTCCAAAAGATGGAAGAACCTTTATTCTGAAACAGCAGAAATATTGTTTCTATTTTGTGTTGGTTTTCTTTTGAACTGAGCAATCTGGTTATTTAAAAAATAAACCAAGATTATATTTCAGCCTGACATATTCTGCAGGCAAAAAATATCAGAATTGCAAAGTGCTGTAATCACTGGAAATGGGAAACTGGAGTTGATAAGCTTGGTTTCCCATATAATCATTTCAGGTGAGTAGGTGACAGCTGAAATCAAATTCTGGGGATGAGCAGATGTGTCTTTAAATGGCTGAGATGACTGGGTTCCTCCTCCTTCTTCCCTGTGTATGCCACATTTAAGGAGAAAAAAAGATATTTTGGGTTTTGATAATACAGCTTTTAAACCAAACTGTCTGTTTCATCTTTGCTAATGTGTTTGAGAAGGAGAGAGCTTTTGATTGAGAAAATTGTGTTGAAGTCCAGACTCCATTTTGAAGGAAAGCTTCTTCCTATTTCAAATATGATCTCCATTGCTTTTTATTTATAAATACGTTTATTTGTTAGACTCTGTGTGTGTTGAAGTGACATGGAGGTCCTGGACCTTCTAGCCTACTGGCTAGAGGGCTGAGTGCATCCACTAGGGGAAGAAATAAAATAAAATAAAAATAAAATAAAATAAAGCAAAATAAAATAAAATAAATTTATTGCTTATAGGTTTGATTTTAAGGTTTTTAATTTTAAGTTTTTCCACAAGTTACTGAAGTGGGAAGGGAGGGAAGGGAAGGGAGAGGAGGGGAAAGGAAGGAAAGGGAAGGGAAGGGAGAAGTAGAGGAGAGATTGCAGCTGTGACAGAATTGTGTTCTCAGAGGTGAGAAAACACAATTTATTTTTGATAACTTCATTTTAGGTTGGGTGGGTTAGTAATTTCAAAGGTCAGCAGAGGAGATAGTCATGAAGGTGAGGGGCTAGACATCATTACGTTGGACATAACAGGAATTTGTTGTTAGGAGGAGGGGAATTAGAGAAAACTGAAAAGGTAGACTAAATATTTCCCTCTTGAAAAAAAAAAAGGGAAAGAAAAAAGCAAAGGGACTAAAAGAAGATAAAGGAGCACTTGAGGATGGACGCTGTGACCCAAGCACCATTAGCAACACAGTAGCTGATCTGAACTAAATCTTCATTTCTCTTATCTTATTAAGCAGGAAGGCCAGGTTATATTTACCTCTTGCTCCAGTTAAAGAGCAGCACTGAACAGCACCACCTCCACAAGAGATTGGGGGTGAAGCCTTTGCCTCAAATTCTCTGCTGTTGGTGGTGGCCTCCCCTCTTTTCTCCCTGCCCACCTGTGACCTGGCCAGTCCCCTCATCCTCCTCTGCAATGGGCCCTCGCATCCCTGGACTTGGCAGAGAAGGGCAACGTGCTTCCCAGTTCTGCCTGCGTTTAACCTTTCCTCACTGGCTCTGTGACCATGTGGACAAGAAAGGGGAAAAAAAGCCTTTCCTCATCAAAAAGGCTGGCCAGAAGAGAGGGTCAGAGGATTATCTGTAAGAGTATTCTTTTGCCACTTGTGATTTAGAATCTTCAAGAAGTAGCAGAATTTTCTGGAGGAGGCTTGACACACACAAATATCTCCAGAGAACGAAAGAAAAAAGTTTCAGACAATGTCACAAAGTCCCTTTTCTGCTTCTTGCCTGCCAGCCAGAAAAGAACCAAACCTGTAATAAGAGTGAAGATCCTTGAAAAAGATCATACCCTCCCAACCTGGAAGGACCTTTCTCATCATTTCCAAAATACAAAGGAACATGCTAATCCATGCAGTTGGATTTGCAATCACTAAAAATCTTCACTTTCCATGACAATTAGGCTTATTCTCTGGGGTCCTCTCAAGGGGCTAAGAGCTGCTTGTTCCCTCTTCAATGCGCTACTGGAGCTGGCAGCCATCCAGAAACACACCAGGTATCTTTTATTCCATTACACCCTTTTTTTTATGACTAGGCTTAATTACTTAACCTTAAAGATTGCCTACTAAAGACGCATTATTATGCCTCAGTGGGGACAGCCCAGGGTGGGATAACTGAGCTTGGTTCTTACTCAGGTATCTGAACAGGCTGTGCAAATGCAGAGAGTAAAGCACAGGATGACCAAGCAAACATCTCACCCTGCAAGCCAGTGCAAGGTTTAGCAGCCTAATGAAATATCTACACCACCACTCTGCCAACCCTGCTGAGGACCGCAAGGGTTGTGCTGCTAAGGAAAATGGAAGCAGGATTAGGCCCAATGCCAAAGGCTTGTAGACCAAGATTAGCACACACAGTCTTCTTTTGCAGCTCCTTTAAAAGCCAAATTGGCCACCTCACTTATTTCTTCTTTATTTCACCTAGAAGATAATAGAAACTGCGTGTTTAAAGCAAAGTCCAGTAGAAATCCCAACTTGCATTTGCAGACATCATTTGGTATGAATGAGCTATGATCTGGTGGGTGCCTCTAAGAGAAGATGGCTGCTGTGTCAGTCTTGGATGAGCAAGCCCATCCTGATTACCCCAGTCTTGTTACCTGAGAATTTGTAGCTTATTTCCCCTGGAACAAAGAAACATGGCATGTAAGCCAGCAGAGGCAGGAACGCATCTCTCTCCCAGAGCTACTGAGTGTCATTATCTTGGAAGGCAGCACTGCCATCTGGGGGATCAAAAAAACATATTTCGGTCACACTTCAGCTACCGTGTTGGGGGGGTAGTGGTGGAAACATGGGAAAATAAATAGAAGCCTGCAGTAGCTCACAATGATTTTTTACGGTACACATGAATCAACAATCCCCTCTTGGATTATTGCTCTCAAATTGGGTAATATTATTTTTCACTTCAATACAAAGGTTCTACCCTTCCACAAGCATAAGTGAGGTCTTGCCTTTTTAATGTTTATATCATTTAACAACTGGCAACATGGTGCAAACACTTCGTAATGAATTCCCTGTAATTCCTTGAATTACAGTTTTACTCCCTTTTTGCTCACTCATACCAGTAAACAAGGGCAGAAACGATTTTCTGAACCCAGCTAATAAACTGTTCCAGAGGCCAATCTGCAGTCTTTGAAATTCATAACAAATAATAATGCAGACATTTCCATACCCCTATCTTTTGACATCCTACTGAGCCTACTGTCATATTCTTTACACGCAGCATTTATTCTGAAGTATGTGTCTTATTCCTGGGAAAACTGCTCTCCTTTCTTCTCTCTTACGTAGGTCTGTCAGGATTTCCTTCTGTTTCAGTAATAGAGAAATTGCTGCGCATACTTACATAGCTAATTATTTCTCTGATTTAGCCTAAAGTCCTTGTAGAATATAGTGCTAGCAGTCTTTAAAAAAACCCACGACCTCAAAACCACACACACAAAAAAAAAACAAACCCAAAAGCCAGCAACATGATTTATCAACAATTATGATATCGTAGCCTGTAGCCAGGTGCTTCTGATATCCTAAATTGCCTGGATATTTTCTGCTTACGTGTGTCCATAGTGAGTGTGATGACACAAGGGGCATAAGACAACCTGTGACCACACAGAGGCCAGAAGGGTGATTCCCACTCCTGCTCTGCCCATAGCCTTTTGCTTCTATCCTTTCATTGTATAGTCTCAGCCAAGCAAATTGACTTTGCTGAAAACTTTGTTGTTTGTTTTTCTTTTTCTGCTTGTTTGTTTGCTTGGTTTTTATTTTAATTTTCCAAATGAAGGTTAGTTTTCAGTCAGATCTGCTCTTTATTGACGTGAGCACAAGGGAAAGCTTAGATCCTGCTGCAGTTAAAATTGCGATTTTGAGAGGTGGTAACAAGATAGATACGTATCTGCTTTCACTAAGCATAATAACATATCCTCTCATATGCAGTTTACAAATCAGTAACTGAGTCATATTTGAGGTAGCATGTTTAAGTAGAGAAGATTATTGTACAGAAATACTGATAGTCCATGAGTTTTCTAAAAGAACAAACCCAATATTTGTCTGTTAAGCATAAAGAAGGAACCTTTGTTATAAATCCAAAACAACATAAAACTGAACAAGACTCTTAAGACTGAGTGCAGAGATTTTTATGTAGATTCTTATATAAATAGATTATATAAGCACACCCAAATGGATTACCCCAAACAGCATTATTTGAACTGACTCACTACTTATTTTTTATTTGCGTTTAATTACAAATGACTGTCCTCTGCATGAAGCCACTTTCTTTTAATATCATTTACTATTTTAGTGAGCCCATCTATCCTACCTCTCTTGAAAGGGCTCTCCTGCAGTAGATAGAGAACATTTTTAATCCTGTCTTACAAACCTCCATTTTTACACAATTTTCATGGAGCAGTGCTTCATAACAAATGCCAGAGACCCTCTTTTGCAGACGTTCATGAAATACATCTGCCATCAGATGAACATTACTTACCCCCAGGACAGAAATGCTTTGGTGTAGCATTTATGCTCTCAAGCTATTTGACCAGAGGGTGGCTCTTGAGCCATGTGCAATTCAAGTGTGACTCCCTAGCACAGCTGAGTCCAGCTGCTCCAGCTGTGGGAGCATCCAAGTCTTCAGCTGCCAAGAGAAGTACCACAGGATCAGCTAAGGTCTGCCCTCACAGCTGAAATCCAGCCTGCAAGATGACTGTGAACAACTGTTTGCTCTCTTTTCTCGTCTCTTCTGTAAATATGGAAGGGGTTTTGTTGATTGGGATCATGTGAGGATTTTGGAACCTGACATTAAGGCTGGCCACCCTCAGTCATTATCATCTTGAAGCAAATTATTGCATATTTGTCATACCACAGATAACTGCTGCTACTGATGGCTGCCAGAATTTTATGTACTTTCATGAGTACCAAATTTTGCTGTAATGTAAGACACTAAAAATGTTGCATTTATACTGAACAACAAAAAACAGCATGCTGGCCTTCTATTTTAGGAATAAGAGTTATAATTATTATAAGGTCTTCAAGAAGTTTGTTCATTCTTTGTTCATTCTAGCCAAGCCAACAGCACTCCCTTTCAGTTATAACAAAGCAAGCTTCAGCCACTTTACACAGAAACTAGTATGTTGAGTATTAAGACTGTATAGCATCCTATCATCTCAGGTCAGCTTAATGGCTTTTTCTTCAGAAAGTCTCAAAGCACTGATGAACCCAAGAAGATGCAGGTGATGTATTCAGAGCTGCCCAGGGGTTTTAGACACCCAAATCTCATTAATTATAATGGAAAAACAGGCTTTCAACCCCCAGAGGCAAGTCTGAAAACCTCAGCCAGATGGTATTGTTGTTAAAGGACAGAACTGGGATTTGAGAGCTGCTGTGAAGAGCTTCACAAAGAAAACAGTGCTGTGCACAAGAACAATTAGCATTTCTGGTTAGAAAAAAAAAAATTACAGGTGTATGGGTACATATTTCAATATCACTTGTTCTACGTTTAGCAAAAACCTAAGAGCATGAGCATGCAAATCCTTACAGTTTATAGTTTTCTTGTGTCCTGCTACATTCCTCTAAGCCAATTCCTTCTTATTTGCTGCAGTCATTTTGCTACTGCAGTAGCCCCAATGGAAGTGGCTGATACATGTCTGGGTTTTATATTCATGCTTTAAAACAAGTCTAACTATGATTATCTACCAAGGGGAGTCCAAATAGAAAGAGATTATATATTTTTCCCCCCTCTGGTATATTTAAGTTATTGTTTCAACCCAGTGAGTGCAACTTACTATGAGAACTCCACGCTGGAATCACTTTAGGACATACAAGCCAATGTGTATAAGGGCTTTTAACAGCTGAGGAGAATAAATTTAAAAAGCAAAAAAACCACTGCAGAATCATTTTAAAGGCCTTCCACAGCACATGATGAAGTGTCCAGCCAGAGACAGATGGAGCCATGTCCTGATCAGCACTGGAAGAATTGCTTGCTGTAAACAGAGACATTAAATTTGCTTGTGACAGCATTCATTTTCATGTGACAATCTTCTGGCCTTTTAACTTGAATAAAAGCTTGCAGACAGTCAGTGATAGCACAGCTTGAGCCACTGTAGTTTTGCATTTCCCACTGGAGACCAGGAGCAAATTCTGGGACTATCAGGGGTTGTGTTATTCATAGTCCATACAAAAAATTGGCCTTACATTTCGGAAAACTTCTGGTTTATCCTGGTGTCAAAACATTCATTATCTACTACTTCTGTTCATCCTCCACACACTACACTCCTTTGCTTTTGCATTTGAGTCCCAGCACTGGCAGACAGTGTCTTGTAGGATATTGTGGCTTCCAGGGTCTTTGAAGCAACATCTTGCTTGGAGTTGTATTTGCTCTGCAAATGAGGAACCAGTGAAGGTGACAAATTAAAGGTGGAGTGTTTCACTTGCAATGCATGCAACATTGAACGTTTTATTTGGAAAATATAAAAGCAGTATGTCCAGGGTGATCTTGCAGAGTTAAATGCAGTGGCCAGTTCATGGTGTACTCTTCCTGAGAAAGCTGAATCGTTGTGGAATAGGCTCAAAAGTCTCAATGGAAGTAATGAAACCAAGTCAGAGTTATAAACAGCTGCACTTATGAAGAACTCTCACAGGACCTGGATTTAAAGCACTGACAAATTTACACAACTGCAGTAAAGGAGCTGTTAAAGGGCTTTAGGAAACAGAAGCAGAAACTATTACAGAGCAGCAAAAGAGCCTTCCAGAGAAGCAGCCACCTGAAAGAGAAGTGAGAGAGGTAGGAAGCAGGACTTCTGGTCTGCCCCAAGAACAGTGAGGAAATGGATGGATAGCAGAGAGCAGCAGAATCTATAGAGAAGTATCAGCACCTGACAACTGTCAAGGCTTGGCACATGGGGTTTGACAGGCTTTTGGTCTGACCATCTACAGCTGCTCTTTTGTCATTTACTGTTGTGTCAAGATCTGCATACTCATACTAGTTAGTGAGAGCAAATAGGATGAATCTATGCATATATTTACTTCTACCTTGACAGGCCTTTAAAGAATTCAGAGTCAGTGCCCTCAGTAATATGAAACTTAATCAAAATATGAAATGGAGGGGCAGCTCCTGAGAAAGAAGAAGACTCAAGTGCAAGAGTTTTCTTAGAAAAGATCTATTGCGGGTTACCCTCAGGAAATATGACAGTGGGGTTATGAGAGGAGCCAGCCCTGCAGGCTGTTCAGACCAAGCAAGACCCAAGAGCTGGTGAGGCCAGAATAGTGGTAACCCAGTAACCTGGTCAGTGAGGAACAAGCAACTGATATCAGTGGGACACCATTTCGAAGGAAATGTTACAGTTTCTCTGTTTGTTTTGTTTTGTTGGTTGTTTGTTTTTTTCCAAACCAAAAGCCAAAAGATTTCTCATCCTCACATTTATAAATTATTTTCTGTCAAGACACCATATAAAATACATGGAATGGTTCACACAAACAGGTTTATACTGGACACACTAATGCTGCCTGAAGTGTAACAGAGGATAGCTATATAGAGCAAAAAAAATCAACTCACATAGGAAAAAAGAAGTCCTCCACCTTTGCCTTGTCTTGAAAGGCAGCAAGAGAAACTTTTTTCCCCCTTCTCATAAACACCCTCGCTTGAGGCCATTCTAGTAGCACTGGAGGGGAAGAGCCTGGAGGAATCATCACATGTCCCAGTCTGCTTTTTCTAATAGGTATCCTTTTTTGTTAAGGAGGCAGCTTTAACTGAAAATATGTCTGCTTGAGAAAGAACAAGGGTCATGAACTTGGTCCACAGTGGAAGCCTGCGGGAAAGAACTGTCCTAGCTTTGTTAAAATGCCTTTCTCTGCAAGCCAGATGCTGTCTCTGCAGAGTTCAGTCCTGCCCATACGCACATCATCCCTTCACCTCCTCCTCCTAGCAGCTCAATTGTTTTGTGGCTGGGCAGGCAGAAGTAAGTCCAAACAGGATACCTCTTAAAGACAGCTTTCTGACGAAGGTGAGACAAGGCAAGAGGTAGGGCATACACCATCATCCTCAGTGCACAGCTAGCTCAGTTCATCCCAGGCACTCTGAACAGTGAGTGATCTTGCAGCTACCTATGCTACAGTTCCTCTTTGTAAAACCATCCTAGCTTATGTTGTCCTAGTAATTTTCAGTTGCATCGTGGCATTTTGCCCAAACAACAACAAAAAATAATTCAACACACAAGGCTGCAAATCATAGGCTACGGATTAAACCTTCCTTAGACTGTGAAGTTTACAAAGGCAGCAGAAAAAAAGGGAATAAAATTCATAGTCCTTTTACCAAATCTAGTGCTAATTGTACTGGCTACAGCAAAGCTGAAACTTGGAGTAAATGTACAGAAAGCATTTAGTCCTAGGCGTTGGCCTCCTCTTTTGGTTAAATCTGTGTCCCATTTAAAATAATTTAAGTGCTAACATAACTAAACAAGGCTGAAAGGATGCTTTCTTTCCAAATCTTAATCTTTTCCAAATCCCGAACTAGACAATTCCACCTTGTTACATGGCTATTACTTCAGAGCCCCAGTATCATTGCAGACAGACTCACCTGTGACAGACCTGCCTGCAGGAGGCCTGTAAAAAGAGATCTGTGCTCCTCAAATGGCGAGAGCAGCAAGAGGATTAGTGACACCTCATTTCTCCTGTCTGCTGCAATCAGCTAGGGACTCCACAAGGACAGCTTTACTCTTTTGAAACCTAAATTGTGTGGGGTAAATTTATTCTTTTACCCTAAATCTTCCTCTATTGGTAGGAGCTGAGCTGATTTCCTCCAGGTTCCCAGGACTGTCATAACAGGTTTGCTGCCTTGACACCTCTGGCTGATGGCAGAGGAAACCCCGTTTACCTGTTTGTTTTTTTTTCCTGGCAGAGAAATCACAACAAACATGAGTCAATCACTCTCTTTTGGAGGGTGGCAGCAGGAAGATAGGAACATTGCTGTTGAATTACAGCTGTTCTAAAGAAACTTATTGTCCCCCCGGGCTAATACTGCAGGGGCAGCTTGTTAAATGGTGTAAATCAGCACAGTTACAATTTCACCTAAGCTTCTAAAGAAAGGGTTTCACTGCCACTCTGAAAAGATGCCTGACCTCTGTCATGTGAGTATTTCCACGTATCACTCTTGTAAACCATTACCAATCAAGAGCACAGTACAAATTTTGATGATGAAAAGCTTTGTGTAAACAGAATGACTGGCAGCATGGCATCCACTTTACTCAATCTAAAGGGAATGTGATGTATCCAGCATAACCCAAAGTTACTGTGAAGAGCAAACACATTTATAATTCATCTGTTAGAACAGCAACAGAAGTAAATTAACTGACTGCTACCATCTAAGAAATAGAATAGAAGCATTTTAGTTGGAAGCAAAGTTCATATGCGATTCTTATTCAGTTTTATTATCTGAATCTGAGAAGTCCTGGTTCAACAATGACTTCAAGTGCATTTTTAGACTTTACTAAAGCAAATTAGAGAATCTTGTAAAGCCTTTGGGCTGCCAATCTGTAGCTCAGTAAGGCAGCCTTTCCACTCAAATTCAGTGGTTATGTCTACCCTGGCCTTTGAGGGCCCCCTCCAGTTGCCTCTCAAGATGAGGTGCAGTCTGTCTTGACTATGAATTTTCCCCTTCTGAAGCATCTGACATCACAGGTGCCTGAGAGTGTCTTGGGCTTATGTGGCTTAGAATGCCATGAGCAACTTTAAGCTGATGCTGCCAGAGTCTGTGTGGGGATAACACCATTTGCTGAGGAGCTGGAGAAAGGGCAGTCAAAGCTGACCTTCAAGGTACTCATTGAGGGCTGTGCAGGCAAAATCAGCCTCAGAACAGACCCCTCTTGAGAAGGGCTGGACTGTAATAATTTAAGCCTAAATTAGCAAAGGAGCTATCAAATTAAATAAAGACATAATTCTAGTTAAATGGATCTGTGGTTGGTCAAAAATTCAAGGCAGCATTTTTGCCCTGTTGTTTTGCAATCTAATTTGAAATACATTTATTCCATCCCTGCTCCACTTCACGCAATCCTGATGTTCATCAAACAGAAGTTGTTCAGCCTCATTGCGTGAGACGAACTGTCTGGCTTACAAGCAGGCAAACCCTCTCTTCCCCTCCAAACTGTTTTGTAACTGAGATATTGATCACCCTTTTTATTATGATAGCTTAAAAGTGTAGAACAGCAAAACTGTGGCATGGAGCTGTAGCAAACTCTTGGTGAACCTCTTTGTAATGGGGCAGGGGGGGAAATGGCAGGGTACTAGGAACACAAATTTTGAAATGTAGATTAATCAAAATTCTTATTCTAACAGAAAATTTCCACCTGTGCTTGTACTTAGTTCTCATTTTATGTCACTGTTGTTATCACTCCCTTCAGCTAGGAAAGGAGGAGCCCTGGGTTTTGTTTCAGGCTTCTAATGAGAGGAGAACAGAAACCTGCTGAAAAGAGCAGAAGGTACCCATATGGATGAGAGCAGCAGCCAGATAGATAGTGGTGTAAATTAAACTGCTACATCTAATACTTCAAGTAAACTGGCTCTAGGAGGGCTCCTCAGAGCAACTCTAACGAGTGGTTTAGAATATAAAAGTTGATATTGCAGAGATAAAGAAAACCTGATGGAAGAGAAAGGTTTGCCAAAGGATATGCTCTCCTTAAGAAACAAAGAAACTGACATGAAGGTGCTCATATAATCTGCATTAATTATGTAACGAGACATGAAGTAAAAGCAATAACAGAGAAAAAGGAGATTTTTGTTTGAGTCGTCACCATTTCAGTAAGAAGCCTCTTTTGAAGTTTTTTTTTGGTTTCCTTAGGAGAAATTTAAGGACTACTAGAGGGAGATCCAGAAGTCATGGAAGCGAGAGGATCAGATCTGAGGTAGAACCAAGATACCTGAAGTATTCAATCTTTGATGATGTATTGCAAACAAGGCAAAGTAAGACAAACATGACACAAGATCTCACATCAACAAATTGTGTGCTGGTCCTCAAGAAGTGCTCCAGTATCTCTAGAATTAAAGACATGTAAGAAAAATGATGTAAGAAAATCATAACCTATAATTTACAGACCGATAAACCCAGGGAAGTGTCCTGGTAAAAAACCCCAGCAGGACAGAGATGCACTCTCTGCTTTAATTTTTCTGTATGCATCACATACATTTTCCTATCAGGACCTCATCTGCAAGACAGACATTTTTATATCCATATATTCAAGATACCTGACTCACAATGGGAATGCTGCAGATCCAGCAGATGCAGTATTCTTTTCCTAGACTGGCAGAGGCATCAAAAACTTGAGCTATTGGAAGAGACTAGCAAAACTTGGTTTGTTAAGCTAAACTACATGAAGGGTGAGGGTGGATAAGACTCCCATATATTAGTACGTAGGGTGGGGGAAGAAAGAATAAATGCAGAGATGCAGGAACCTTTTAAACTCAAAGGCAGTATTGGCACAAGTATAAATGAGTATAAGGCAGTCACAGATATATTTAGCCTGGAAATGAGAAAAGGTTTCTAACCATCTCAGCTATAAAGCAGCTTTGTAATAGGGAAAAAAGAGGTAATAAATATAACTAATGTTTAGGATAGACCTTAAGAGCTTTTGTTTAATGAATGGAATAGAACATTGCAGTGATGAGAGAAGAATAAACTCAATATGAAACATTCCTTCTAGTTCACTTTTTGATATAAAAATACCTTTGTTTTTTTTCGAGAGTCCTAGATAAGAAAATAAATAAACATATTTTCTTTAATTATCACCTGTAAGTCATTTTCTAAATTACAATAATAGGAACACTAAAGAACACTAATTAAAATGCAAATGTCATGCTAATAGTCACCTTTCTGTCTTATCTTTTCATAGCTCACAATTGGTATATATGACACCAAAGACAGATATCTAATAAGCATCTACAAGAGATGAAAAATTTTATTTGCTTAGTATTTGCTGAATAGTAACTCAGTGTTCCAGGGGGAGATAAATTACATCATTTGATGAAGAAGGGATAGATCTTACTTTCAAGAGATGTGGAATCATTGACTTGTTGTAGGGATCATTTGCCCTGCATAAGTGATAAATAAGAATCAAGGTGCTTCCTTCTCCCCTCACTCCCCCTCCACTTAATGAATCACAGCATGGGATACCACAGAGAACATTATGGTAAGAAAAAAACCTCTTACTTGCTCTTACTGCTCTGATGGACTGATGTCCCATATTGCTAGGAAAAAAAAACCATCAGAACAGGCAGGTGTTTGCCTTATGTACTTTATACTTAAATCTATCTACTTAACTCTTTAAACTGACACAGCGATCTAATAGCTTATCCACGTGCGCACACACCCACGAAGATATTAACCCTTTTCTATATGACCTTCCTCATCCATTGCCCTTTTGCTTGATTTCAAGTATAAAACACCTGTTGTATGAAAACACTTACAGGAGGAATTTCCTCTTGATATGCCCACCTTTTTCATGCAACCTTCTTTGGGCCTTACAGAGGTCCTAAGGCAATACAGAGACTTCCTTAGAGAGGCAACATATACACCTGGGTGGAACATGCAAACCTCTGACAGCCACTGCAAACTGATATATCCTCTGGCCCCTAGAATAAAAGGGGTTTTAACTTTTCTATAAGTATAAATCCACCAAGAACTAATGAAGCACTCTTGATTTCAAACAGAAATCATATGCTTAAGTACCACTGAAATCCAATCAATGTCTCTGTCTTTAGAAAGCTACTTGTCTTATCTTCTGCACATTCAAGTAATTGTTTGCATTATGTAGCGCATTACACAATTATATGGGTAGAACTGCAATACTCAAACTATTTTAAGCTATATTGAGAATCTGTGCCGCATGATGCAAAAAGCTGGGAGTAACTATGTAAGATGAGGTTTTGAACAAGCTCCATCAAGTCCTAGGAGGCATATTAGAGAGTTAAAAGTAGAGACTAACAAAATATAACAAGAAAAACAATCATTTTATCCATAATGTCTATATTACTTTCATAGTGCTTAATTTAAGTGCTTCAACAACTTCTGTTATTACCTCCTCAAAGCATTATAATCTCAATGTTCACTAGACCATTTTTGCCAACATATTGGTGGAATCACTGATACAACAATTGTATCTACATTCATAAATAAAACTGTGAGTCTAAAGCAAATGGAAAATCTTGCAATTAAGAAAATGAGGAAATATCAATGGAGACTTCCACCCTTTCTCAAAAGAAGCGTGATGTGGTCATCATGATTTTCAGGGATTTATAGGACTCTAACACAAACCAATATATAAGACCAGGGAAATAAAAAACCTGGTGCTACTTATCAAGTGTGAAACACACAAAAAAAGAGGAAGACTTTAAAACAGAAGCATTGCAAGACCCAGAGCAGAATAACAGGTGAGATGGCTAGCTTTAAGGGAAATCACTGGCTATCCTTTTAATTTTCAGCCCTTCATTCATGCAGCAGAAAGTAGTTGGAAGAAAGCCTGAAAGCTAGGAAAGAATTCCTGAAAGATCAATAAGCAGACTATAGAGGATGGTGGACAATGACTATAGTGTCAGTGGACCTAGTGTAGCAGACAATATTACATAGTTGATGAAGAAGGCATTTAAGAAACTTTTGACTCCAGTGGGAGCTGAAAGAGTCCCTCAGCCTCTAAATCGCTGATAAATTTGCCCTTGAAGCTAGTGATGAGGAGCAAAGTGAGAGGACTACTTCAGGGGAATGACTAGAACAAAGAGATGGCACTGCTGCAACCACCCAACAGTGCTTTGGGCTCCAAGTACCACAAAGGTGGTTGTTGTAGCTAAGCTAAGGACATAGAATAAGTTATATTGGGACTCAGAGGTTAACAGGATTGCATCAGGCACGTTAAGCCTCCTCTTCCTGGGAGGAGGAAGTCCAGTGCTGTACTTTTATGGAAATGTTAACCTTTATTCTCATTGCCAGTGACTTAGCTGCTACTGCTACATGAAAAGGGGGCTAATGAGATAAACTTGTTTTATCTGATCTGTGGGGAGCACCTAATTGATTTTTTTCAGTTTGTGTTATAGCTTTGCAGCCTGTTTCCTCCTCTTTGGTTAATGCCTTCTCAAAGACTTTCCTGTGCTGCTCTAAATTCTTAAAATTTAAACCAATGTGCTTGGCTTAATTTTTAATTTTTCTCTTGCATCCACTCTGCAAAAGAAATTCCTTGAGTAAGCTGTCCATTAGCTGCCTTAACACAGGGCCATGCACTTTGGTTTGTGTACAACAGATTTGCAGATTTAGCGATGCAT